>WNWK01008071.1:0-10000 GCA_009830355.1 Cherax destructor | reverse complement strand
CACTTTAAAGGAGGGGTCTGGGATAGTGACAGCTGGGAGGGACTATTCTCAGCTGTCGTATCTGAGCGCCTCTGCAAAGACAGTGATTATGTATGAGTGTGGTGAAAGTGTTGAATGATGATGAAAGTATTTTCTTTTGGGGATTTTCTTTCTTTTGGGTCACCCTGCCTCGGTGGGAGACGGCCGACTTGTTGAAAAAAAGAAAAAAAAATATATATATATATATATATATATATATATATATATATATATATATATATATATATATATATATATATATATATATATATACATATATATATTCATAAAAATTCCATGTTTCCTGTATATTGGATACAGATTACGTTATTAATGCAGCTCCTCATAGAACTCAAAGGATGACCCTCCACCAGCGAGTGAGAAGATACTATACATAAGGATGATTTTCAACGACCCAAGATCTTGAGTGACCTTCCAGAGGATCCAGCTGATTGGGTAACTCCAGAACCTTTCTATGTCTATTGATATCACTTCTAACCCAAGTTCTGGTGATTTCTGTTTTTACGTCACAGCTATTACATCCATTTACGTAACAGTGCCAATAATACAAATATTGGACACCACCTTTGCAAAGCACGCCGGCCAACATCTCTAGATAGCAGTTTTTATAACCATCACTCGCCCTGCTATCGCCCTTTAATTTACGTCCAGCAATTTATTAAAAAAAAAAAAATTGCACTTAGTATACCCTTTGCCGATACAGAGTCATGCAACTATAACTTTGTTATACCTGTGTGACACTGTTGGGCAAATGTTATGCCCCCTTTGATATATTAACTTGATATACCACTAAACACATATATTATGCACCAAAGTGGTTGGGCCGCTTACCTTTTTTATCCTTCCTCCACACACACCCCCTATTTTTCCCAATTTCCATCCTTACCTATCCTTCTTCCTTCCCCATCTTACCAAAGCTCTGGTCAAAATGATGATGATGATGTATATTGGATAGGCTATCCTGAGAGTTGGCAATTTCCATGTAATAATAACCACAGCTCTGCTAGAAGGAAACCTTTGAAGCAGTTGTAGCTAATGAATCTATAATGAAATGCTTAACAATATCTTCACTGCCCTTCTGAAGTCTGGCTGGCAGATTTCTACTATGTGTATGTTATATATCCTGAGTGATGGAGTATGATAGGAAAACAGTTAGATTTTGCTGCCACTATCTGACTATCATATTTTTGCCAATACTGATATCATTACCCAATTTTCAGATCAGTAGGTATTAAATAAACCAGGAAGGTTATATATTAAATAACTTAATTGCTCTGAGATTGCAATATCATTACTCGCTATTATTAGAGGCACTCTTGCGAGGCTGTCAAACTGAAAAGAGACAGATCAAATTTCTGAATTTATCTACATATTTAGCAAACTGTTGAAGACAATCAGAAATATATTACAAAAGCAGAGGCCTGAATAATTTCCTGTTATATTAGCTATGAAATTAAATTATCCATCACTCAAAATATTGTTAATTTAAAGCTTTAAAAACATTTTAAATACTGAATAAAACGTATTTTAATGTAATAAACGGAAACTGAAAATCTAAAAATATAATTCAGAACTTGAACAACCTCTCTCCGTGATTAAATTGAATTAACATCAATATCATCTGAGTTTTAAAATTGAATCTGTTCCTGTGATGAGAGAAGATGCTTCTTCCAATTATGTAATTTTTTTTCACTCTCTAGCATTCAATTGTTTCTGTTACGTACATTATAAAACACGTTCGTTGTATATAGATCTTATCTGATGGTATTTGCCTCAAAATGTGTAAATTTGTAAAAAAATATGCAAAAAAATGTGTAAAAAATGGGAAATTAATACATTTGCTTTTGCTCATTATTTATGAAAAATAAATTAAAAAGTATTATTTCTTTATCATCTACATCTTCTTTTCTTCTTCTTCTTCACTTAATAATAAGTAGATGATGAAGAAATAATATTTTTTTATATAAATAAAGAGCAAAAGCAGTAATGATAATAATTATTAGTATTGCTAATAATAATAATTAGCAATAATAATAATAAGCAATAATAATAATTATTGCTTATTATTATTATTGCTAATTATAATTATAATAATAATAATAATTATTATTATTATTATTACAACTAATAACTACTACTACTGATAATAATAATAATTATTATTAGTAGTAGTAGTATTTGTAGTAGTAGTAGTAGTAATTGTAGCAGTAGTAGTAGCAGCAGTAACAGCAGCAGTAGCAGCAGCAGTAGCAGCAGCAGTAGCAGCAGCAGTAGTAGTATTACAGTATGTTTGTGCGTATAATTGGAGGCAGCAGGGCTGCTAAAGTTACTACGTGCTGCTACAGTCAGCATGCCACCAAGGAATTGTGGTTCAGAGAGCTAGCTAGTAATTAAAACACCTGACAGCCTCATCCACACACGTCAGATCTTACACCCCGGGAGATAACTCGCTCAAGGTCATAAATTGAGGCCAATCTGCCCGATCCGGCAGACGTTGTTTCTGCTATGTGAAGCAGAATTGGGAAGCGGTCGCTGCCAAGAAGATGATCAATCATCCCAGAAAACATTCAGTACGGCATCAGGAGAGAAAATAACAGAACATCCAGAATTTAGTAAATGTTTCTCTATTCCAATAGTCATTACACTGACTGATCCACACGGGTTTTAGTTCATCGTATATATATATATAATAATAATAATAATAATAATATCTTTATTTACTACAAATACATGTACGTGGTATACAGGCTTAGCTGACATCAATGATATACTACTATATAGAAAGCCCCTTGTTATGCTGAATATTTCGGGCAAATTAGGTCAGTTTTGTCCCAGGATGTAGCTCACACTAGTCGACTAACACCCAGGTACCCATTTTAAACTGATGGATAAACAGGGTCAGGAACCGCAGGTGTCTTATGGAAACACATCCCTAATGTTTTCCAGCCATAACGGAGGAGATTCGATCTCCGGATGTAAATAATCGCGTGATTGCATATATATAAAAATACCACAGTGAAATTTGGAAAAACACCTGAGCGCTTTCATGTGATTACGCATATATTTTCGGAGGAACTGGAAGGAAAGGCAAGAGAAGCACATTTTATATCTTAACACTGAGGTGATACCTTACTCAGTGAGGTGACTCCTGTCTCAAAATACACTGCCGGAGGCCTACTGGTCCACAGTCCCACCACCCAGACAAATATATGTCCAAATCTTGAAGTATATAAATGAACAGTAGTTGGATAGTGACCTAAGCAAACATATCTTTGGTGGGGACTGATAAAGAGTTGTCATTATCCTACTACTACTACTACTACTGTTACTAATAATAATAATAATAATAATAATAATAAATGTTTAAGTCAAATATGTTAGAGGTCATTGCGTCATGACCTCGGTATGTCTACAAAGGTTAGTTCCACACCTAAATGATACGGAAATGTGTAACTACGTAACTCACAAATTAAATTATGCGCCAGTCTGTTGTTTTAATTTACGTAGAGCTTCTAAAAGTCATTGACTTCATAAAACTGTATAAAGAACGAAACGAGGAGACATGAAAGTTTATTCTGCATATGTCTTTTCTTCGTGACAGTCGGCAGGACGCCTTTTGTTGCCAGATTGATATAACTTGTCTACGAGCATTTTGCTAAGTCCATAGATTACAATATCTCATGAGTAACTTACAGCTGCCTCCGTAAAGTTAAACAACCAAACAAGATGCTCTACAAGTAACTAACGGGTACACGAATTAAAACATTTCTTCCGCTGAATAATGCTGGAGACGCAAAATTATGTAATTAATTTAGGCAACTTGCCAAGGGTCAACGCATAAACTGGGACGACAGTGATTTACATACAAACAACACCTAATTCAGCACCCACTGCTTGTTGGTGATATCGTATTGTTTGCATATAATTACGCCATAATTAGGCAAACATATAATTACAAGGGCTACGTGAAGCGGGTGACGCTAACTGAAATGGGCTTAATTAACGCCAACGTTATACAAGGTCGAGTCATCGCTCTCTTACAGGAAACAGATGAAAATAGGAAACTGCTCTAATGTCATTTTGTGTTACCTAATAAAAGTATGTGTGAGGCGTCTGGAAAGGAACAGTCGCTGTTGTCTTAAACTGAAAGAATTAAATGAATATTCTGCTTCATTGTTGATTTGTGAGTTTGAAACGCCGAGTGTACTCACCAGGTTGTACTCATTGGCTTGTGTGTGTGAGTGATGAATCTCAGCTCGTAGATCCGTTTCTAAGCCTATAGTCAATCGACGTTATTTATTCTTCGTATATTGTGTCTAATCATACCTACGTTTGAAGCTGTGTGTTGAATTTTCCTCATACATTTTCTTATCCATCTCCTCCTTATTTATCACACTATGACTAAAGAAGGGTTCCCTAATATTTTTTTTATGTCATCTTATTTTTATAGCTTCCACCTATGTCCATTCACCCTTGTACTTTTCATTTAAAATATTATATTACTTTCCACCCAGCCTAATCTTCCGAGCATATTTCACGTTGCTATCATGACTACTCTGCCTGAACAATCACACCTGGATTCCATATTACTGACTAATAAAAATAACAGTATTTTCTAAAGATCTCTTTATTCACACCTCATATAAGATTAATAAAATAATTGTCCTTATGAAACAATAAGAACAGTAATTACATGAAATTACATCAGCATATAAACTATCCAAATAATGATATTCTCCTTGATCTTATTGATGTAATAATATAGAACTAGAACATAATATATTGTCTCTCTCTCGAATGAGAGGCTCAGGGTAACTGAAAAATTTTAGCAGTGTGATTCTTCAGTTGTTTGGTTTGGAAGCATTGCTTCTTTTCTAACTAATATATATTATTGCAAAACTGTGTTGTTCTTCAGGTAAATTTTTTGTTAGTCGCAGGCAGGAATTCTACGTTCCCATGCTGCACTATTAACCGGCGTAGATTGAATAACTGAAAATTTTCATAACGGGGGAGGAGGTATGAGGCGGCTTTGGGGGACTATGAAAAATTATGGAGGGCTAAGCCCCAGAAGCCCTTCTCTTGGTGCCGTCACTGCTTGCTAACCCTCACTAATACAACACAGAACTGCCTTTTACTTCTGTCAACATCACTCACTAATCTGAAGTTATATCTCTATTTTTAGGGAGATTAGAGCAAGATGCATTGAAATCAACGGTTTATAAACTAGGCAAAATGTGTTGCTGTTTATTTAATCTAGTCATACGCCTGAGGAGCTGGACTCTTTCAGTACTTAAAACTAAGAACGTACTGTTAGGAAGTCAGGCATCGTCAGGTTTGGGCTTTTAATTATTCAGTGTAATTATTCAGTAATTATTCAGAAGCAACATGTTTTTGTTTTACAATAGCACAAGAATGTGATATGAGGTCGTGGCTGACGCTTTGCTGTATAAAACTACTACTAGAACCAGGATCTGAAGCGACTTGAAGCAAGACAATAGCTTTTAGCTTGTGAAATAAATTTAAGAACTCGTAGACTGTACAACGTAGAGCACTTAAATAATGAAAGAAAGAGAGAGAGAGAGAGAGAGAGAGAGAGAGAGAGAGAGAGAGAGAGAGAGAGAGAGAGAGAGAGAGAGAGAGAGAGAGAGAGAGAGAGAGAGAGAGAGAGAGAGAGAGAGAGAGAGAGAGAGAGAGAGAGAGAGAGAGAGAGAGAGAGAGAGAGAGAGAGAGAGAGAAGAAATCACAAGTTTTAATAACTTCCGCAATTACAAGCAAAAGAGCTCCAAATATCATGAGAAGTTTCTGAATGAGAGAGAAATATCCTGCAAATTGCCGGATAGCTTTCAGGTGGAATCTGAAAGGAGGAAAGATTCGAAAGGTGTGGGAAGGTTCGTTAGTTCGTTAGTAATGGAAGTCATAACTGCCAGGAATAATGCCAACGAGGGAGTTGAGTACGTTAGGGGGAGGTGCTGTTTGTCAAGGGTCGTTTCTTCAAAGCGGTCGTGTCTATAAGGGGTCCAGTCTGAATGGAATCGTGTTTGCCAGTGTGTCCTGTCTGCCAGGCGTCGTTTCTACAAGGAAGTAGAATCTACAAGGAGTCGTTTCTGCTAGGGATTGTGTCTGCAATGGGGTCGTCTCAATACATAATTTATACTTGTGCCATTGAAAGAGAGTCCACAATCCGATTTACAATGACAGAGCTGTATGCTGGCCTGATCCTGAATACATTTATAAATAAACCCTCAAAAATATCCAGAAAGGTGATATATTAAATATTTCCACTTTATTTGAAAAAGTATTTACTTTTGGCTATGGGATATAAGTACCGTAGAACAATTAGCAGTTTAATAGTGTTTTCAGCAGTACAAAGCACATGAATGTACTCAATAAACAATAGAAGAAATTCGGATATTTACATCGTATTTACAAGTTTGTATACTGTGCGGGAACATACAAAATCCTTCTGTTTTGTAACACTCCGCTCGTCTCTCACTTTCACTGTTACTCATTCAATCACTCTCTTGTCAGAAGCGCTGACATTAGAGTTCACATGACCCTCCAAACAGCAACATTCCCACCCTCCTTCAGAGTGCAGGCAATCTACTTCCCTCCTCCAGGACTTTAGTCTGGCTAACCGGTTTCGCAGAATCCCATCATATATGTTACTTTGCTCAAACTCCAACAGCATGTCAAATCATAAAAAAACCACTTGTCTCCATTCACTCCTAACTAAAAGAGGTAAGAAGAGGAGGAGATAAAGATCAGGCCAAGTCACGAGTGAAGCATTAACAATATAATGAGAAAAGAAGGCATCTACAGAGACAAAGCCAGGACTAAGAGTCATATTAGGAAAGTTGTAAATAAGGGATGCTTCAACAAGATGGCGTTTGTGAAGGGTATACAGTTTTGGCAGATGACCAGTTAATAGGATAACCGTGATCTCTAACATGACAGAAAAGAGAATTGTTAGTGTCGGCAAGGCTAACACTTCTTTTGGGTTTTTCACTTCTATCAGAAAGAAAGCGGCCAGTATTGGAGAGAAGAGGAGCAGGAAATGAAGTATACTCCGGAAGCATCAGTGGCAGGAGAGAGGTAAGAGCTAGATTACTACCAAGGGTATTAGTTTGACGAAAAGTAAATTTTAGGTTATTGAACGTGTTCGGCCACATCCGACCAGTAAGTCTTGACGTTGAGTCCCTCTTCACAAATGTTCCTCTTGATGATGTTCTCAATTTTCTTAGAGTGAAGGCCAGTGAAACGCTACTTCTTTTCCCAATGCCTACTGAAGTCTTTCTTTATTTTATTCGCCTTTGTGTTGACTCCAACTCTTTTTTACTTTCAATGTAAATTTTATTCCCAAACCTTAGATGTTGCTATGGACTCTCCTCTATACCCTGTTCTTGCTAACCTTTATACGGAATATTTCGAATCTGTTTTACTTCCTACTATTGGTGTGCACTCTTCGCTCTGGCTTCGCTATGTAGATAATATATTTACTCATTGGGCACATGACTCTAGTCTCTTCCAACCTTTCCTTGATGCACTTAACAATCTTGCTCCTTCAATCACGTTCGAAGTTGAATAGGAACCTAACTCTTTGTTTCTTTTTCTGGATGTGCATGTCCATCGCTCAGCGATAGACTTTTCCTATTCCGTTTATCGCAAACCATCGCATATCGGCATGTACATTTACTACTTTTTTTACCATGCTTCCTCTGTAAAGAAAAGGGAGAGAGAGAGAGAGAGAGAGAGAGAGAGAGAGAGAGAGAACGTGTGTGTGTGTGTGTGTAAAATGACATGATGTATCACAAAACGTTTAATCACTTCCGTAATTTCAAGAGAAAGTGCTCTTGATCACCCAGCGCGCAGATGGGAACGGTTCTAGTCATCCCAGCAGTGCTTTTTCCCACCAACCTCTCACGATATTGTCATCGCATCTGCTTCTTAATTATATATACATTATCAGATTTCAGACTTTAAATCTAATTAATCTGAGGACTCACTTCATCGGCAGGTGTCATTTGTAACTCCAATCGTAATCAAACAATACAATTCTCTCTTGGATAAAATTATTGAATTTTCCACCTACCTGGTTTACGTCAGAAAATGTTTACTTTGTTTGTAGCACACATGTCATCACATTTTTTTTTAAATTTACACCAGTATTTACATTCAACATACACAATGCTGGTTTATCCGCCGTCAGGGACCTGCACTATTGACCATCTGGGTCTACGTGTAGTGTGGGAAAATTAACCTATAAATTCTGGGGAATATGGCAAAATAAATTTTGTGTGAAAACTTTCTTCTTTTTTATTTTGTTCCTGGACTGCTGCATTTTCACTCTCTGGAAATATGAGGTAAATACGAAACAAAATACCCGACTATTTTTATATAGTTTCTAAAGCGAACCCTAATAAGTTGGCCAATAAGTAATAATTAGTGTGTTTGAGTATTCATCTGAATAGCGAGAGTGGGAGTAGCAGCAAATGGCCAGGAAATCTGGCTGCAGATGTTTTAACAGAATATCCTGTCACAGAACACTGGGAGATCCTGTCTAGACTCATGAGAAATTGAAGGCGAAACGAAGAGACAAGCACAGGGTGTTTCAGAAAGTAAAAAGAAGCCGTAAAAAAGAAAGAGAAGAGCTCACTTGAGCATTCGTAATTCTCATAAGCCCAGTGAAAGAGGAGTGTGTTAGCTTATAATATTCCAAATTCATAAAATGAAGAAAGTGTACCTTTGGCAGACTTGTCGACATTAAATTAGTGAACAGATATGGAAAGCGAGCCATCACCAAACTGGCCCTGGTAAACTATGGAAACTATTTTGAATTTTTTTTATCATTATTTATTTTTAATACACATATTAACAGGGACAGAGTGCATATTGATGGGGATATGTTCTTTATAATATAAGAAATTGGTATTTAAATATTGATGAATGAATAACTACTGCAAAAGCACAGAACGCCGAATGACTTTCTGTTAGTGTGGTTGTTTGTTACTCTGGTTATTGTTCTCATTTTGGTGTTATTCTTAATGGTGGGGATAGTGCAGTTCTGTTAATGATTAAAAATCACTTTTTTCGTGATTTCATTAATATATAGACTGCTCGTTAAAGCTGGTACTCAAACGGGATTAGATTGAAATTAGAGTTCTCCATGGCCACGCATGTTCTCACATTAGGGAGACACGCCCAGTCCTATCGGGTGCCTGGTGTTGAGAATTGATGGTCCAGTGGTTAGAGCGATGTGTACGTTGTACCGTTCTCACGGAACTGGACGTGGTGACGCAGGATTGAATCCCAGCTAGCAGCAGTTCTGTTAGGGATTCATTTATGTATACATGATATATATATATATATATATATATATATATATATATATATATATATATATATATATATATATATATATATATATATATATATATATATATATATATATATATATATATATGAGCCACCAATCCTACAAAAATCATGTACCCAGTATCACTAGGCATGTTTCATGCTGCTGTAGTAAGCGCAGAACTAATTTTATTCTACTCCCGTTTGAAATGCTAGCTTACACGAGCAGTACACATGTTAATGCCCACTCCTCCACACCTATTACGCTACGAGCTATAGTACTTATAGCTCGCTCCACCACATCTACTCCGTCTCCCTCACTACAATACTGTACACACTGTCATCATACCCACTCCACCTCACCTACTCCGTCATCACACTGACTCCACTACACTCACTGACTCCACTACACTCACTGACTCCACTACACTCACTGACTCTACTACACTCACTGACTCCACTACACTCACTGACTCTACTACACTCACTGACTCTACTACACTCACTGACTCCACTACACTCACTGACTCTACTACACTCACTGACTCTACTACACTCACTGACTCCACTACACTCAATGACTCCACTACATTCACTGACTCTACTACAC
>WNWK01008070.1:70000-87787 GCA_009830355.1 Cherax destructor | reverse complement strand
GAGTTACTACGTCCTGTGTAGGTTGGTAGACAGCAACCACCCAGGGAGGTACTACGTCCTGTTGTAGTAGGTTGGTAGACAGCAACCACCCAGGAGGTACTACGTCCTGTGGTAGTAGGTTGGTAGTCAGCAACCACCCAGGAGGTACTACCGTCCTGTGGTAGTAGGTTGGTAGTCAGCAACCACCCAGGAGGTACTACCGTCCTGTGGTAGTAGGTTGGTAGTCAGCAACCACCCAGGAGGTACTACCGTCCTGTGGTAGTAGGTTGGTAGACAGCAACCACCCAGGGAGGTACTACCGTCCTGTGGTAGTAGGTTGGTAGACAGCAACCACCCAGGTAGGTACTACCGTCCTGTGGTAGTAGGTTGGTAGACAGCAACCACCCTGGGAGGTACTACCGTCCTGTGGTAGTAGGTTGGTAGACAACAACCCCCCAGGGAGGTACTACCATCCTGTGGTAGTAGGTTGGTAGACAACAACCACCCAGGGAGGTACTACCGTCCTGTGGTAGTAGGTTGGTAGACAGCAACCGCCCAGGGAGGTACTACCGTCCTGCCAAGTGAGTGTAAAACGAAAGCCTGTAATTGTTTTACATGATGGTAGGATTGCTGGTGTCTTTTCTGTCTCATAAACATGCAAGATTTCAGGTATGTCTTGCTACTTCTACTTACACTTAGATCACACTACACATTCATGTACAAGCATATATATATACTCACCCCTCTGGGTTTTCTTCTTTTTTCTTACTAGTTCTTGTTCTTATCTCCTCTCTCCATGGGGAAGTGGAACAGAATTCTTCCTCCGTAAGCCATGTGTATCGTAAGAGGCGACTAAAATGCCGGGAGCAAGGGGCTAGTAACCCCTTCTCCTGTATATATTACTAAATGTAAAAGGAGAAACTTTGCATTTTCTCTAATATCTTGACGTGTTGACCAGGTGTGGGTTCCAGACTGGTGCTGCATACTTCAATATGGGCCTGACGTACACGGTGTACAGGGTCTTATATGACTCCTAATTCAGGTGTCGAAACGCTATTCTTAGGTTTGCCAGGCGCAAGTATGTTGCAGCAGTTGATGTGCGCCTCAAGGAGGGAGAGAGACCAGAGAGACAGAGAGACCAGAGAGACAGAGACAGAGAAACAGACAGAGACAGAAAGACAGAGAGACAGAGACAGAGAAACAGAGAGAGAGAGACAGACAGAGACCAGAGAGAGACAAAGACAGAGACAGAGAAACAGAGAGAGAGAGAGAATGGGAATGCTTGGTTTATGTAATGCACATGTTAAAAGCGATAGGAAATTGGCATCATGCCAGACGTGCCCTCCCCTGGCATGCTTGGCAAGCCGCGGTAATGCCACTATAATAAACACTATAAGAAGAGTCCAACTTCTACTGCAACTCTTCTTATTAATAAAAATATTAATATTTATACGTTTATGGAAACACTGAGTCTTAAAAGAAAGATTCTCTCTGTTATATTGACAAGGCAACTGACCTGTAATAGTAAATATTAGAAGTAAAGGAATACTTTCTTGGAGGAATAATAATCCCAGAGTATTACTGAACTAAGGAAGCCAAGATGGGTTTTTTTATTAGTAAGAAAAGAGGACAAGTGTTTTTTTATAACTGAAAATGTTAGAAAAGATCTTTTAAATTAAGAAAATATAGTAAATAGGTACCTGGGTGTTAGCGGACTGGTGTGGGTCGCATCCTGGGACAAAACTGATCTAATTTGTCCGAAATGCTGTGCATAACAAGGTGATTTCTATATAGCAATATGTCACTGATGTCAGCTATGCCTGTATACCTTGTATATGTACTAGTAGAAATATAATTATTATTATCATTATTATTATTATTATTATTATGACTTGGTAATCACCAGTAACTGGTTAAGCACCTGCTGGCTTACCTCAGCTGCGTTTTATTTCTCGATGGATCGCTAGTTACTAATTCCCTTAAGATTATGTTTATTAAAGAACGCCCAGTTAGTTGGCTTCTTAGAGCCCTCGCTAGTCCTCCCCTCCCCCAGATGCAGCCCACAGCAATCAACTAACATCTAGCAGATATTTACTGCAAGGCGAACAGGGGCAGCAGATGTTAGATGTTCTTATAACTCTTAAGAACATAAGAATGAAGGAACACTGCAGAAGGCCTACTGGTCCATACAAGGCAGGTCCTTATCCAAAACCCCACTACCCAAATCAACCCAAGAATTCACTCCCGTACCCACGATACCAATCAAGCCCAGCCCCTCCCACTCACATATTTGTCCAGTACCTTTGTAAATCTACCCAAGGTCCCATCCTCGGTCACTCTACTCGGAAGACTGTTCCATGCATCCACAACTCTGTTCGAAACCCAGTACTTACCTATGTTCTTTCTGAATCTCAATTTATCTAACTTAAATCCATTATTTCCGGTTCTTACCCGAGTCGATATCCTCAGTATTTTATTAATATCACCTTTGTTATTACAACCTCAGGTTCTCAAGGCCTGTTATCCTGAGTGTAAAGGGAGCTTGGAGCAAAGTAAACACAGTAGAAAAAACTTTGAATTGCATTTTCCTTCACCAAGTATATATAGATTTATACAAAGTATGTACACTATATACAGCAGAATAGGTATTAGTGCACTCCACGGTAGTCAAGGCAAAACAGCAGCCAAGAGACAAGAGACAACCATGCAACAACTAGCACAGACTGGGAATGACAATGGTAAAAACGTGCGTGGTAACCACGTCACCTTTACAATTGCCAGATCCACATTATGATTAGCTGAACCTAGGTACTGATCTGATGATGGGACCCCGATCGTCAGATCCTTAGTGCCTGGTTCGCTGGTTGGGGAGGTAGCCTTTCATGAAGGTGTGACATGCGCTGAATAAAGGTTACGTACTATTTGCATGCCACATTTGTTTATGTCCATCATCAACTTATACACTTCGATGATATCTACCCTCATTCTACGTCTCTCCAGAGAGTGAAGATTCAAGACTCTAAATCTGTCTTCATACGGGAGATTCCTTATACAGTAAATCATTTAATTCTTCTCAGTATGTTCTTCAATGAATCTATATCTATCCTGCTTTAAGGAGACCAAAACTGAGCTGCATAATCCAAATGAGGTCTCACTAGTGATGTATAGAGCTGTAAAATAACTTTTGGACTTCTGTTACTTATACTTCTTGAAATAAATCCTAGTAATATGTTAGCCTTATTGCACAATTAGGCACTGTTGTCTTGTCTTTAGATTTATGCTTACAATGACTCCCAAGTCTTTTTCACATTCTGTATGATCAAGCTCTACTTCACCTAGTTTATAACTTCGAGGGTTAAATTCATTTCCAAGAACTAGGACTATACAATTGTCCACATTGAACTTCATCTGCCACTTTTCAGACCAAGACATTAATTCGTCCAAATCCTCCTGGAGTTCACTGGTATCCTCCTCAGAATGAATCATACGGCCTATTTTTGTATCATCAGCAAATTTACTCATGTCACTTGCAATTCCTTCATCAAGGTCATTTATGTAAATTATGAACAACAATGGGCCTAAAACGGATCCTTGTGGAACGCCACTAGTGACCAGTCTCCATTCAGATTTCACCCCATTAATGGAAACTCTCTGCTTTCTATTGGTAAGCCATGCCTCTATCCATGCTAGAACTTTTCCTCCTATACCATGAGCTGCCACTTTTCTTGAGTATTTTGTGAGGTACTCTATCGAATGCTTTAGTGAAATCCAGATAAACTATATCATATTCTTTATCACTGTCTACTGCCTCAAATGTTTTATTGAAGAACGTCAGTAAATTTGTCAGGCAGGAACGACCTCTCGTGAACCCATGCTGAGATTCAATGTATGTAACACTGTTATGGAAGGTGTGTGTAACACTGTTATGGAAGGTGTGTGTAACACTTTTATGGAAGGTGTATGTAACACTGTTATGGAAGGTGTATGTAACACTGTTACGGAAGGTGCATGTAACACTGTTATGGAAGGTGCATGTAACACTGTTATGGAAGGTGTATGTAACACTGTTATGGAAGGTGCATGTAACACTGTTATGGAAGGTGCATGTAACACTGTTATTGAAGGTGCATGTAACAATGTTATGGAAGGTGTATGTAACACTGTTATGGAAGGTGCATGTAACACTGTTATGGAAGGTGCATGTAACACTGTTATGGAAGGTGCATGTAACACTGTTATGGAAGGTGTATGTAACACTGTTATGGAAGGTGTGTGTAACACTGTTATGGAAGGTGTGTGTAACACTGTTATGGAAGGTGTGTGTAACACTGTTATGGATGGTGCATGTAACACTGTTATGGAAGGTGCATGTAACACTGTTATGGAAGGTGTATGTAACACTGTTATGGAAGGCATGTAACACTGTTATGGAAGGCATGTAACACTGTTATGGAAGGTGCATGTAACACTGGTATGGAAGGTGTATGTAACACTGTTATGGAAGGTGTGTGTAACACTGTTATGGAAGGTGTGTGTAACACTGTTATGGAAGGTGTGTATCACTGTTATGGAAGGTGTTTTGTAACACTGTTATGGAAGGTGTATGTAACATTGTTATGGAAGGTGTATGTAACACTGGTACATACACCGTGGAGGTCTGAGCGACCAACACAATTGAGATGCTAAAAGCAGGCGGTAACAGTAATATAATAATTAATGCCTTTGTTGAGAGTGTAGGCAAGGGAGACGCTTACCTTAGAATTATCTTAAAGCATGTGTAAGCATGTGTAGTTCCTTGTATTACCTGAAGAGAACTACGAGTGTAATAGTTATAGGGGGATAAGTCTATCGGGTATAACGGGTAAAGCATATAAGAGAATTGTTAATGATAGAGTGATAGGAAAGAAAATAGGATTGATGTAGAGAAGTGAGCAAGCGAGGGAAGGCGATCGCAATAACACGATTGCAAACAAATCCGGGAACGGGAGGGACTTGAACCCATGGCACATGAGTCCTAAAATTCACAGGCCATTGCGTTAACCACTCTGCCGGTCATGATGGTGGCTTTGAAGAGAATTAAGCTAGAGCACAACACTACCACGCCGGTGTGGGATTCATCTGCAAAAACCTGCATTTGTGGTCACAGTGGTGGCCCATGCCAACCTCCCTGTGGTGTATAGAAATATACCTAGTTGGATGAATCTTATTAGACTCAACTGGCCCAGTGGTTAACGCACTGGCCTGTGAGCTTGAGAACTCACCTGCCCTGGGTTCAAGCCCTACCCGTTCCCTGATTTGAGGGAAGGTGTGTGCATCAGGTGTTTTCCTAGAAGAATACAAGTAAACAGCTGATAACTGAAAGACATTTGTCGAGCTTGTGGATTTAGTAAGAGCAAGCAAGAGATGGAGTGGCACTAACAAGAGATGGAGTGGCACTAACAAGATATAGAGTGGCACTAACAAGAGATGGAGTGACACTAACAAGAGATGGAATGACACTAACTAGAGATGGAGTGACACTAACAAGAGATGGAGTGACATTAACAAGAGATGGAGTGACACTGACAAGAGATGGAGTGGCACTAACAAGAGATGGAGTGACACTCCCAAGAGATGGAGTGACACTAACAAGAGATGGAGTGGCACTAACAAGAGATGGAGTGACACTAACAAGAGATGGAGTGACACTAACAAGAGATGGAGTGACACTAACAAGAGATGGAGTGACACTAACAAGAGATGGAGTGATACTAACAAGAGATGGAGTGATAATAACAAGAGATGGAGTGATACTAACAGATTAATCTATGTTCCACTCGTCTTGATGATCAGGTTACCTCATAAATATTCTATTTTTTTAAGAACACAATATTCGTAGCCATAAAATAATGATTAAAATATAAAAAAAACAAATGATTAATCATGGTATTTACACCTAGATGTTCATGGTATTTACACCTAGATGTTCATGGTATTTACACCAAGATGGTCATGGTATTTACACCAAAGATGTTCATGGTATTTACACCAAGAGATGTGTATAATGTCCTGTTTTAATTAACTAACTTTGCTATTTATATCTAGAAAAATTGCGGCCCTAAAAAGTTTTGTCTAACTTATAGAATAATTGATAGATTGCCCTTACACATACTGAGTGTCTGTGGTTCGATCCCCGGCACGGGTAGAGACGTTGGGTGTGTTTGCTTACCCTTGTTGTTACTGTTTACCTAGCAGTAAGTAGGTACCTGGGTGTTAGTCACCTTAAACCTGTTGTCACTGTTCACCTAGCAGAAAGTAGGTACCTGGGTGTTAGTCACCTTACACCTACTGTCACTGTTCAACTAGCAGTAAGTAGGTACCTGGGTGATAGTCACCTTACACCTGCTATCACTGTTCACCAAGCACTAAGTAGGTACCTGGGTGTTAGTCACCTTACACCTGCTGTCACTGTTCACCTAACAGTAAGTAGGTACCTGGGTGTTAGTCACCTTACACCTGCTGTCACTGTTCACCTAGCAGTAAGTAGGTAGTTGGGTGTCGGTCGATTGTTGTGGGTTGCATCCTGTGGAGGGGGGAAAGTACACCTTAGATACCTGGAGAGAGAGTTCCGGGGGTCAACGCCCCCGCGGCCCGGTCTGTGACCAGGCTTCATTGGGCTGGGCTTCGAAATTAACTGAGATGCGATAACATCTCTTAGCATGTAAAATTGATTTGTGTTAAAAAAAAAAAAGTAATACGCTAAAGGACGTTTTCATATTCGTATATTTAATACATTTCAATAATTAACTATCATTACTGTAGAACATGAGTGATTAAGGCATTTTCTGTGTCTAAGATGAATATGTTGTCATTATCAAGGGAAAACTGACTTATTTTATAGTGGTAATAATTGTTTTCTTTTTTTTCACAGGTATGTTATGACTGGTGAGGGAGTGTACCTGGTGAGTACTGGTGGTGGTGTCACTGTGGTAACAATGTGGGAGTATATTGAGTGTACCTGGTGAGTACTGGTGGTGGTGTCACTGTGGTAACAATGTGGGAGTATATTGAGTGTACCTGGTGAGTACTGGTGGTGGTGTCACTGGTAAAATGTGGAGTATTAGGTACCGAGACTGTGTAGTGTCACTGTGGTAATGTGGAGTATATTGAGTGTACCTGGTGAGTACTGGTGGTGGTGTCATCTGTGGTAACAATGTGGGAGTATATTGAGTGTACCTGGTGAGTACTGGTGGTGGTGTCACTGTGGTAACAATGTGGAAGTATGTTGAGTGTCGAGTGCATGTGGTGAGGACTGTTATCAGTGTCTTTCTGACCTGGGAATATTACCCATTCTAGAGCAACAGTGATCAGGGGAAATGTTTTGAGAGATATAGCATTATTGTCTGAAAATACACACACACACCGTCCGTCTCTCACCGAGTCAGAGTTACCAACAAAATAACACGTGACCTTCCGAAGAGTATCATCCATTCATGCTACCAGATCCACTCCCTCCAGCCTTTCTTTGGACAACACCTACCCTGCCTTCCCTCCACTACATGTTTTTAGACTTTCTAAGTCATCCTATTTTGCTCCATCGTCTCTAAATGTCCGAACCACCTCAACAATCCCTCCTCAGTCTTCTGGATAATACTCTTAATAACCCCACGCTTCTTTTTAATCCCCACACCACGAGTTCTCTGCATAGTATTTACACTACACACTGCCTTCAGATATGACATCTCCACTGTTTCCAACGTTACAACGTTTAAATCCCATGCTTCTCATCCATATAATTGTGTTGGTACCACTATAATCTGATACATTTCCCGTTTACCCTCTATGAAAAACGATCTTTGTCTCCACAAGTGCCTTAATGTACCTCCCACCTTTTTCTCCTTGTCAATTTCATGGTTCACCTTTCATAGACCAATCTGCTGACAAGTACACTCCCAAATATCTGAACACCTTCACTTCCTCAATATTCTCTCCTTCCAGTCTGATATCCAGTCTTTCATTACCTATTTTTTTTTTACTCTCATCACCTTCCTCTTTCCTATGTTAACTTTTTATTTCCTTCTTTTACATACCCTCCCAAATTCGTCTACCAACCTTAGCAACTTCTCTTCAGAATTTCCCAAAACCACAGTGTCATCTGCATATAGCAAAGGTGACAACTCCTTCTTTGTGTTAGAGTCTTTATCTTCCAATCCCACATTTCAACAAAACACCTTAGGACTCGCTTCTTTTCCTATCCCATCTAAAAATATGTTATACAACCATGGTAACATAGGCTTTCCCATTGTAAGGCCTACTTTTACTGGATAATAATCTCCCTTTCTCTACATACTCTAACCAGAGCCTCACTATCCTCATAAAACTCTTAACTGCTTTAAGTAACCTACCACCTATTCCATACACTGAAACTTCTGCTGCATTACTCCCTGCCCTTTGTAAATCCCTTGGTACCTTCCCCTCTTTCATACATTTACTGAACAAAAGCACCAACTCTTTCAAAATTGTATCTCCACCTGATCGTAACATTTCTGTCTTGACCCCATCAATCCCAGCTGCTTTACCCCCTTTCACTTTACCCACATCCTCACTCACCTCCTCCACACTCACATCTGGCTCTTCCTCACTCCTCAAAGATGTTAATATTCTTGGCCAATGCATGAAATCACTGTCTGTCTACCTTCTTCAACACTTAACAGTTCCTCAAAATATTCCCTCTATTTTCTCGATTCCCCCAACTCCCCGTCTAATAACTACAATATTCTGTTTTACTCTTAAAGCCATTCCTTCCCTAGATATTTTCAACTTATTAATCTCACTACAAAACTTTTGATTATTCTCAGCAAAATTTGTTGACAAAACCTCACCCACTCTCTCATTTGCTCTCCTTTTACAGTCCCTCACCACTCTCTTAATCTCTTGTTTACTCTCCATATACTGTACCCTCCTTATATCACTTTTACTTTATAAAAACCTCTCAAATGCTATCTTTTTCTCTCTTTTTATTCTCTTTACCTCGTCATTCCACCAACTGCTCGTCTTCCCTCCCACACCCACCCTCCTATATCCAGTGACTTCTGCTAAACACTAACATAACATTATTAAATCAACCCCATACCTCTTGAACCTCCTCCTTACCTATACTCTCACTAGCCCATCTTCCTCCCAATAGTTACTTACATCTTACCCTAACTACCCCCTCCTTTAATTTACAAACTTTCACTTCTTTCTTATTCGCTGATGACATTTTCCTTGTATCCCATCTACCTCTTATTCTCTCAGTGACTACAGCTAAATAATGATCCAATATGTCCACCACCCTTCTAAAAACATGCACATCCAGAAGTCTACCCTTCAATCTTTCATCTACTATCATATCACATCATAAAGGCCCCACATTATCATTTACCCCTGGCACCCCAAACGTGCCTACTAAGCTCTCTTCAACAGTTTCTCCAACTTTAGCAATCAGGTCCCCCACCACAATTACTCTCTCATTTGGTTTAAAACTCCCTAAGCACTTGCTTAGCATCTCCCAGTATTTCTCACTCTCTACACTCCTCTCTTATCAAGGTGCACAAACACTTAGTATAACCCACTTTTGGCCTCCAACCCTTATTTTATTCCCCATAATTCTTGAACATTCCCTCTTTTTTCCGTCCATAACTGGTCATTCAGAATTACCGCTGCTCCTTCCTTAGCTATAACTCTCTCAGCCACACCTCACCTAATCTCATTTATTTCTTCCCACTGAAAATTTCCTACCCCCTTCAGCTTTGTTTCTCTTAGAGCTGGAATATACAACTTCTTTTCTTTCATAATATTAATAATTCACTCTTTCTTATCATGTATACTACATCCACGCACGTTCAAACATCCAAATTTTAAATTGTTATTCTTCTTTTTAAAATTAGTAATTAATACAGGAGAACGGGTTACTAGCCCCTTGCTAGAAGCTGTACTAGCCCCTTGCTAGAAGCTGTACTAGCCCCTTGCTAGAAGCTGTACTAGCCCCTTGCTAGAAGCTGTACTAGCCCCTTGCTAGAAGCTGTACTAGCCCCTTGCTAGAAGCTGTACTAGCCCCTTGCTAGAAGCTGTACTAGCCCTTGCTAGAAGCTGTACTAGCCTTCTAGAGCTGTACTAGCCCCTTGCTAGAAGCTGTACTAGCCCTTGCTAGAAGCTGTACTAGCCCCTTGCTAGAAGCTGTACTAGCCCCTTGCTAGAAGCTGTACTAGCCCCTTGCTAGAAGCTGTACTAGCCCCTTGCTAGAAGCTGTCTAGCCTCTAAGCCCCTTGCTAGAAGCTGTACTAGCCCCTTGCTAGAAGCTGTACTAGCCCCTTGCTAGAAGCTGTACTAGCCCCTTGCTAGAAGCTGTACTAGCCCCTTGCTAGAAGCTGTACTAGCCCCTTGCTAGAAGCTGTACTAGCCCCTTGCTAGAAGCTGTACCTCATGAAAATTTACAATCACAGAGGTTAGGCGTTGTACTTGGTAATGTATTTTGTACGGCATTAGATTTGGAATCCCTGTGCAGACAAGCATTCTTTAGAGCGACTCACTGCTAGCCATAATCTCACTGCGTCGTGACCTGTCTGGTGTATACTATATCGGCGAGACTTCACTTGGGTCTCCTCCAACCTCAATTATTTTCGCTTCTGTATACACAGCTTGCTAGTACAACTATCTTTGGTTGATAAACAGTGTCATGTATGAGTTGTGATGATGACTTGTAGGAGAGTGTGTTAATGTACGAGCACCCAGGAACACACAGTCTCCTTCACTCAATACATCTTCATCACTGGACTCACACTCTCCATTCATGACATCTTCATCACTGGACTCACACTCTCCACTCATGACATCTTCATCACTGGACTCACACTCTCCACTCATGACATCATCACTGGACTCACACTCTCCACTCATGACATCATCACTGGACTTACACTCTCCACTCATGACATATTCATCACTGGATCCTTCTCCACTCAGCATCTTCATCACTGACTCACTTCCCTCGACATCTTCATCACTGGACTCACTCTCTCCACTCATGACATCTTCATCACTGGACTCACTCTCTCCACTCATGACATCTTCATCACTGGACTCACACTCTCCACTCATGACATCATCACTGGACTCACACTTTCCACTCATGACATCATCACTGGACTCACACTCTCCACTCATGACATCATCACTGGACTTACACTCTCCACTCATGACATCTTCATCACTGGACTCACTCTCTCCACTCATGACATCTTCATCACTGGACTCACTCTCTCCACTCATGACATCTTCATCACTGGACTCACTCTCTCCACTCATGACATCATCACTGGACTCACACTCTCCACTCATGACATCATCACTGGACTTACACTCTCCACTCATGACATCTTCATCACTGGACTCACACTCTCCACTCATGACATCTTCATCACTGGCACTGTCACTGATGATCTGGACACCAGTGTTTGTACTGGTAATCTCTCTCTGTATTTTCATGTTCCTCGTCTCTTTATCTCTGATTGCACATGTACATCTCGTCGTTGTACCACTGTACCCAACCCTCTGTCTTGTGGTACACATGTGGCTGACTGTTCACCCTTCAGTGACTCCATCAAATCATTGTTCTCTGCATTCTTGGTGAGTTACTTAACACTGGAGCTCCACAATGTAAATGTTTCACCAAATTTCTCTTCCATGAGCTTTATCATTTTAAGGGAGACTGGCACTGATGTTGATGGCACTGATCTTGTGCACAGCATCACCCTCTCTTTCGCATTATTATCAAGAAGTTTGATGAGTTTCTTGAACGCCTTCAGTTCCGTAATCACTGAAGTATTTGCATTTTGGCTGAATTTTGATTCCTTTAATAACACTAATTTGGTTGATTCTCATTGGGTTTTGGTGTTCCTTGTTATATTATTATTTTTTATCGGGTAATCGTAATAACACAGTTATAAACAACTCACAAAAGTGATGCAGCATGAACTCACAGATAGCAATCTTGTTTACTCTTGATGTGGGCGTCTAGAAATATATGAGCATAATACTTAAGCAACTAGAAGTTATGTGTGTAAATCAAGGCGACTTGTGTGGGAACTGTTGATGTGTGACCCATGTGGGTTGAACGCGTGATATATTTTAATATAAAAATAATCTGTAAACTACTTCATAAGTCAGTGGCCAAGCGATTGACTCACAACGGACCGGGCCTTGGTTCAGTCCGTGGGCGTGGCGTAACGAGTGATTTTCTTAACATCGGCTTCCCATATACACCTAGCAGATAATTATACACCTGAGTCTCGGCTGACTGTTGTGGGTCACTTCCTAGGGAAGAGTACCAACGGACCACAAAACAAGAAGCCACAGTGAGTGGCTTTCTTGGGTTATCGTGCGTTATTAACCCTCCATATGAGGGTTAATACGAGTAGTATATATTTCCGGTGTATGTTCTCCCGGGTTATGGAGCGTCCATCACCGTGAAGCAGACGATCATAAGCCCCGTCAGAACAGTCGTAAACAATTCACATGTAACTGGGAGCATGTTGTGTGTGCGAGGCCGTAGCTATCACTGTCATGTGTGCGAGGCCGTAGCTATCACTGTCATGTGTGCGAGGCCGTAGCTGTCACTGTCATGTGTGCGAGGCCGTAGCTATCACTGTCATGTGTGCGAGGCCGTAGCTATCACTGTCATGTGTGCGAGGCCGTAGCTGTCACTGTCATGTGTGCGAGGCCGTAGCTATCACTGTCATGTGTGCGAGGCCGTAGCTGTCACTGTCATGTGTGCGAGGCCGTAGCTATCACTGTCATGTGTGCGAGGCCGTAGCTGTCACTGTCATGTGTGCGAGGCTGTAGCTGTCACTGTCATGTGCGAGGCCGTAGCTGTCACTGTCATGTGTGCGAGGCCGTAGCTGTCACTGTCATGTGTGCGAGGCCGTAGCTGTCACTGTCATGTGTGCGAGGCTGTAGCTGTCACTGTCATGTGTGCGAGGCCGTAGCTATCACTGTCATGTGTGCGAGGCCGTAGCTGTCACTGTCATGTGTGAGGCCGTAGCTGTCACTGTCATGTGTGCGAGACCGTAGCTGTCACTCTCATGTGTACGAGGCTGTAGCTATCACTGTCATGTGTGCGAGGCCGTAGCTATATCTGTCATGTGTGCGAGGCCGTAGCTATCACTGTCATGTGTGCGAGGCCGTAGCTGTCACTGTCATGTGTGCGAGGCCGTAGCTGTCACTGTCATGTGTGCGAGGCCGTAGCTATCACTGTCATGTGTGCGAGGCCGTAGCTGTCACTGTCATGTGTGCGAGGCTGTAGCTGTCACTGTCATGTGTGCGAGGCCGTAGCTGTCACTGTCATGTGTGCGAGGCCGTAGCTGTCACTGTCATGTGTGCGAGGCCGTAGCTGTCACTGTCATGTGTGCGAGGCTGTAGCTGTCACTGTCATGTGCGAGGCCGTAGCTATCACTGTCATGTGTGCGAGGCCGTAGCTGTCACTGTCATGTGTGCGAGGCCGTAGCTGTCACTGTCATGTGTGCGAGACCGTAGCTGTCACTCTCATGTGTACGAGGCTGTAGCTATCACTGTCATGTGTGCGAGGCCGTAGCTATCACTGTCATGTGTGCGAGGCCGTAGCTATCACTGTCATGTGTGCGAGGCCGTAGCTATCACTGTCATGTGTGCGAGGCCGTAGCTGTCACTGTCATGTGTGCGAGGCCGTAGCTATCACTGTCATGTGTGCGAGGCCGTAGCTGTCACTGTCATGTGTGCGAGGCTGTAGCTGTCACTGTCATGTGTGCGAGGCCGTAGCTGTCACTGTCATGTGTGCGAGGCCGTAGCTGTCACTGTCATGTGTGCGAGGCCGTAGCTGTCACTGTCATGTGTGCGAGGCTGTAGCTGTCACTGTCATGTGTGCGAGGCCGTAGCTATCACTGTCATGTGTGCGAGGCCGTAGCTGTCACTGTCATGTGTGCGAGGCCGTAGCTGTCACTGTCATGTGTCGAGGCCGTAGCTGTCACTGTCATGTGTGCGAGGCCGTACTATCACTGTCATGTGTGCGAGGCCGTAGCTATCACTGTCATGTGTGCGAGGCCGTAGCTGTCACTGTCATGTGTGCGAGGCTGTAGCTGTCACTGTCATGTGTGCGAGGCCGTAGCTGTCACTGTCATGTGTGCGAGGCCGTAGCTGTCACTGTCATGTGTGCGAGGCTGTAGCTGTCACTGTCATGTGTGCGAGGCTGTAGCTGTCACTGTCATGTGTGCGAGGCCGTAGCTGTCACTGTCATGTGTGCGAGGCCGTAGCTATCACTGTCCTGTGTGCGAGGCCGTAGCTATCACTGTCATGTGTGCGAGGCCGTAGCTGTCACTGTCATGTGTGCGAGGCTGTAGCTGTCACTGTCATGTGTGCGAGGCCGTAGCTGTCACTGTCATGTGTGCGAGGCTGTAGCTGTCACTGTCATGTGTGCGAGGCTGTAGCTATCACTGTCGTGTGTGCGAGGCTGTAGCTGTCACTGTCATGTGTGCGAGGCCGTAGCTGTCACTGTCATGTGTGCGAGGCCGTAGCTGTCACTGTCATGTGTGCGAGGCTGTAGCTGTCACTGTCATGTGTGCGAGGCCGTAGCTGTCACTGTCATGTGTACGAGGCTGTAGCTGTCACTGTCATGTGTGCGAGGCTGTAGCTGTCACTGTCATGTGTGCGAGGCGTAGCTGTCACTGTCATGTGTGCGAGGCCGTAGCTGTCACTGTCATGTGTGCGAGGCCGTAGCTGTCACTGTCATGTGTGCGAGGCCGTAGCTGTCACTGTCATGTGTGCGAGGCTGTAGCTGTCACTGTCATGTGTGCGAGGCCGTAGCTGTCACTGTCATGTGTGCGAGGCCGTAGCTGTCACTGTCATGTGTGCGAGGCCGTAGCTGTCACTGTCATGTGTGCGAGGCTGTAGCTGTCACTGTCATGTGTGCGAGGCCGTAGCTGTCACTGTCATGTGTGCGAGGCCGTAGCTATCACTGTCCTGTGTGCGAGGCCGTAGCTATCACTGTCATGTGTGCGAGGCTGTAGCTGTCACTGTCATGTGTGCGAGGCCGTAGCTGTCACTGTCATGTGTGCGAGGCCGTAGCTGTCAACTGTCATGTGTGCGAGGCTGTAGCTGTCACTGTCATGTGTGCGAGGCTGTAGCTATCACTGTCGTGTGTGCGAGGCTGTAGCTGTCACTGTCATGTGTGCGAGGCCGTAGCTGTCACTGTCATGTGTGCGAGGCCGTAGCTGTCACTGTCATGTGTGCGAGGCTGTAGCTGTCACTGTCATGTGTGCGAGGCCGTAGCTGTCACTGTCATGTGTACGAGGCTGTAGCTGTCACTGTCATGTGTGCGAGGCTGTAGCTGTCACTGTCATGTGTGCGAGGCCGTAGCTATCACTGTCCTGTGTGCGAGGCTGTAGCTGTCACTGTCATGTGTGCGAGGCTGTAGCTGTCACTGTCATGTGTGCGAGGTCGTAGCTGTCACTGTCATGCGGTGTATGTCGTGATTTGGCTATATTTTTGTTATAATAAAATTGGTTTTTTTTTTTATCAGCATTGTTTGGCTACCCTTTTCTCTATGCTAATTACATTGTGGGAACAAAGACTAGCTATATTTGTGTATCTTATTCCATCACACAAGATGGTGTCATATATAAGGTAGTGAAACCTCTTTGCCCGGGCTGGGTGACGTAAGTAGAGCGATGAGAATAAGCTTGAAGGACTTCTTAATAACATAACTGCTAGTATTAGAGCTCCCGTGACTTACTGCTAGCACAACTCTCTAGTTAAGTTTATTTAGGCACAGTGACACATAAATACAATTATCATACACAGTGTAAATTACTAAGGATAACCCCATGAAAGTCAAAGTGACTTATTTCCATTTATTTGTTGTGTTGCAAATCTATTGACTACACGGTTGTCAGTGAGGCTGCATGTGGGTCGCTTGCCACCAGGTAAGCATATTTTAATCCCTTAAATATAGATGAAAGTAAACTCTTCGTGTATATACCTTAAAAGACACACCTCTCGGTGCATACATCCTTGGAATGGTTGCTTCAGTTAATGGAGTTTATAGTCTATCGACTTCACGAGGGATACTGCATGTAACCTGATCACCACTAGTCATGAATATTTTAATACTGCCAGTAGGGATTAACGGTTTCTCTCAGAGTATATATCCTGAGAAATATACACCTTTCTCTCTCTTGGTGTATGTATCATGTGATTCTTCGTAGCTCCAATACATTATTTTATTTGAATAAATAATAAAACTTCACGCAGTACTGACGGTTTCATATCCAGATATTTAATCTCATGAATTATAATTTTAATTTTTATGAATGTATTTTATATATTTTAAGTGTCACTCAGGCGGCAGAGTTACATAACTTATAAAGTTGGTACTATGTACATTTAATTTTCCTAAATATGTGCGTCTAGAGAACGCTAAGTTATCTCCTAAGACAGTTGCTAAACTCTATTTTAAAGTGCTACAAACGAGGCAGCAGATAGAGTAAAACCAGAAACAAGACCAGATGCATCATAAATTCTCACACTTGAGCTACGGTGACAGCCATGATTTGTTTCGCTGGTAAAATTATACTTATTGTGTATGCTAATGTGAGTCACCTCCTGAACGTATCTCTCATAAATCTATAATATTATACTTGTTCGACATAAGTACAATATACATCTTTCTTGGAAGGCAGGACACAAGTATGAGGGCGGTGACGCCCGAGGATGGGCGTCACCCATGAAGCTAAACTTACGACACTCATCACCCTTTTTACTGACTTTGTTGATATACTAGACAGCGACTGTCGTGCCATCAGGTCAACTCAGGTGGCACAATGTGTAGCTGAGTGACATCTTCCGCTTGTTCTCATTTTTCCTCACTGTCAAATAAGGTTTTATGACCGCTATGAATGAAGAACTTCTGCAGTAGGCCTACTGAGGCCTGCTAAGTAGGTCCTTCAAGGGCCCACCCATTCCTTCTTATATAATATTGCAGCCTAAAGCAATCCAAAGCATTTGATTGCGTTAGACTGGTAGTTGCTTTAGACTGGTAGTTGCTTCAGACTGGTAGTTGCTTTAGACTGGTAGTTGCTTTAGACTGGTAGTTGCTTCAGACTGGTAGTTGCTTTAGACAGGTAGTTGCTTCAGACTGGTAGTTGCTTTAGACTGGTAGTTGCTTTAGACAGGTAGTTGCTTTAGACTGGTAGTTGCTTCAGACTGGTAGTTGCTTTAGACTGGTAGTTGCTTTAGACTGGTAGTTGCTTTAGACTGGTAGTTGCTTTAGACTGGTAGTTGCTTTAGACTGGTTGTTGCTTTAGACTGGTAGTTGCTTCAGACTGGTAGTTGCTTTAGACTGGTAGTTTGTGTTCTTCTCGGCTGTACTGTTTTTGACATTATAGAAGTAGAGTTACTTTGTGAAGTTACTCACAGTAACAGAAAAAAAAACATGCTACATAATGGACGCGTTTTATCTAATGGGTAACGAGAAATTTCCCTACTTGCACGAACTATCTGTGAGCCAGTAGTAGAAGCGCTAGGCATTCAGATTCGATCCAAGAAAGGATCCAAGGAAGGATTAAGAGCCCCTCACCTGCTTCAAAGAAATAGTTGTGTCACTACAATTTATTTATAATTTACGAGAGGTTTTGTCTTAGCAAACTTGCCACTGCCTTTGCCTGTGAAAACTAAGACATTAGAATCAAACGGACCTTCGTTATTTGTAGTTAATTCGCAAGCAAAAACGCGGGAATAGCAACAGGTAAAGCAAAGGTAGTA
>WNWK01008070.1:32500-65000 GCA_009830355.1 Cherax destructor | reverse complement strand
CGATCATCAGCTGTTTCCTTATATAGCTAATCAATGACCAGTGGTGTTCGCGTGTCTCCCAGTAGAGGAAAGAACAATGAATGGGCTATAAGGCGAGCCTCAGGTGTGGTCCCTCATTCATCTGTCATGCTGGGTGTCGGGGGAGCCTCAGGTGTGGTCCCTCATTCATCTGTCATGCTGGGTGTCGGGGAGCCTCAGGTGTGGTCCCTCATTCATCTGTCATGCTGGGTGTCGGGGAGCCTCAGGTGTGGTCCCTCATTCATCTGTCATGCTGGGTGTCAGGGAGCCTCAGGTGTGTCCCTCATTCATCTGTCATGCTGGGTGTCAGGGAGCCTCAGGAGTGGTCCCTCATTCATCTGTCATGCTGGGTGTCGGGAGCCTCAGGTGTGGTCCCTCATTCATCTGTCATGCTGGGTGTCGGGGAGCCTCAGGAGTGGTCCCTCATTCATCTGTCATGCTGGGTGTCAGGGGAGCCTCAGGAGTGGTCCCTCATTCATCTGTCATGCTGGGTGTCGGGGGAGCCTCAGGAGTGGTCCCTCATTCATCTGTCATGCTGGGTGTCAGGGAGCCTCAGGAGTGGTCCCTCATTCATCTGTCATGCTGGGTGTCGGGGAGCCTCAGGTGTGGTCCCTCATTCATCTGTCATGCTGGGTGTCGGGGAGCCTCAGGAGTGGTCCCTCATTCATCTGTCATGCTGGGTGTCGGGGAGCCTCAGGAGTGGTCCCTCATTCATCTGTCATGCTGGGTGTCAGGGAGCCTCAGGAGTGGTCCCTCATTCATCTGTCATGCTGGGTGTCGGGAGCCTCAGGAGTGTCCCTCATTCATCTGTCATGCTGGGTGTCGGGAGCCTCAGGAGTGGTCCCTCATTCATCTGTCATGCTGGGTGTCGGGAGCCTCAGGTGTGGTCCCTCATTCATCTGTCATGCTGGGTGTCGGGGAGCCTCAGGAGTGGTCCCTCATTCATCTGTCATGCTGGGTGTCGGGGAGCCTCAGGAGTGGTCCCTCATTCATCTGTCATGCTGGGTGTCGGGGAGCCTCAGGAGTGGTCCCTCATTCATCTGTCATGCTGGGTGTCGGGGAGCCTCAGGAGTGGTCCCTCATTCATCTGTCATGCTGGGTGTCGGGGAAAGAAACCAGGCGTGTCTAGACGAAAACAATATTAGAAAGAGGATAAATGTTCCTGCTTTACTAGCCTGGATTTGCCAGCAGTGTGCGGATACAATATCCTAAATAAGTCATATTGTTTGAACAAAAGTTTATGTTATCCTTTATAGTTCGTCAAGCACGATGGGTTACATTTTAGTGAATATACAAAATCTGTCAGATTGAGAGTTATTCGGTGAGCAATGAGGATATTGTCAAGCACTCAACTGTGGCATCATTTACTACGGCAGCTTCAAACAAATGGGAGTGAGAATGAGATGGAGACTTAGCGAGAGGGAAGGAAGGTAGGATACGCAAAATTACAGTGTCTAAACCGACATAATTCCCTGTTCAATACTAGGGAGAGCAGATTCAGGATCCAGTTCAGAGGTGTACATCATCACCGTATCGCCAGGTAACTTGTCAGTTCTAACACCTACACTCACTCACAACACACACACACACACACACACACACACACACACACACACACACACACACACACACACACACACACACACCACACACACACACACACACACACACACACACTATATATATATATATATATATATATATATATATATATATATATATATATATATATATATATATTTACAAGCGGAGATGTATACAGATTAAGATCGCAGTCAGCAGGATTCGTCAGAACATACTGCAGGGGGAGAATAAAATAGCTAGTAATGATACCTGAGGCTCACTGGTGTGCCTGGGGTTAGGAAGATACATGGCTGGTAACCAGGCTAACTAGCTTCTTGTGCCATCTATGGCATAAGCCGTATCCTACAATGAATGGGGAAACCAAAAAAGATGCACATTCACCATTATTCATTCAACAGCGGTCTTTTCAGAAATACGGAGACATAGCACTTGAAATAACTTGGAGAACGCCAACCTTTCCACCCATCCTTCAGAGAGCAGGTATTGCCTTTCCCACCTCAATGAGTTAGGTTCGGCTAACCGGTTTGCTGAATCTACCACGTTCACGCAAACCTGTTGAATGTTGAAGAACCAAACACTCAAAACTTCCTTCGCTGGACGTCCCCTGCTCCATCTCTATTGCAACCCAGACTTATGTACTCTCTTGGTCATCCTAATCTGCTCTCCCCCTCTCTAAATTCTGAAGGCATCTCAAGAATCGCTCCATGATATTAATACTTCTCACATTGCTCTCCTGCATGATATCTCCAGTACCTACCTTACCTCCAGGCACACGGCCAAGAGAGTGCAAGATACATTACATTGCTCCTTTGGGAACTTTTCGGCCTTTCCCTTGGATTTTTTTGCCATTCCAAATTAAAATCTATGATTAGGTCTAATTCGGTTAAGAGCTATAAGTTCCTGCAAAATGAAATTAAGTAGGCTTTGTAGCTAAACTCTAGATTAGCCTATAAGAAGAACCTGTCACAAATTTCTCTGAGTAAGTATTGCTGGTATTTCCTCAAAAATTTCTTTATGACTGATGTTGCTAAATAAAAATTAACATAAAGAAATAGTTCCCCAACAGAGACTTGTTGTAAATGAACAACTGTGTTGCCAAGTGACATTAGGGAACGTAAAGTGTTGTCACCCAAGTGTTGCAGTTTGTCAGCTACGAAGGGACAAGAACGATTGATATTTTTAACCTTATTTGTACAACTCATTCTCATGGCTGGAATATTGACTGGAGATGGAAGCAGCAATATGCTTTTCTTGCCAAAGATTTCTTGGTAATGTTTCCAGGGCAAACCAGTATTCTCAAATACATGTTATTATAACTGGAAGACTCTTGTTGGTGACTCAAAGAAATCATTATTAAACACGTTAAATGTCTTGATAATTTAAAGTCCATTTCATTATGGAGTGAAGGAAGGAAACTAAACAAGCATTTACTGAAATTTAATCACTAGTTAATTATGCACAACTAGAATGTTATAGATGCTATTTAACATCTGTTAACAACGTTGTAAAGTTCTTGGCTTGCAGTGAGTTAGCTTTCCGAGGAGAATAGGCCAAAGATAAAAAAAAAAATGAATCTGCATTTTTCACTAAAGTTTGCAGTTATTCTCTGCACCTTGATGACAGATTGTAGGAGATCTATGAAACTGTCCCAGTTAATGCAAAACAAATTTCTTGGAAGCCTCAGAATGAGGTCATTAACGCACTTAATGACTTGCAATTGTTAGCATAGTGTTATTGCTCGTGAAATCCAGTTATTAATTTTGTCAATGTTCAGAATGGTGGATGGCACTCAAGAAAAATAAAAATAAAAATTCAACTCATTAGGTACAAGATACATTAATGATGGAAATATATTTGAAAATCTGTAAATGGTAATATCTGGAGATAATTAGGTTCCAAGTCTCTCATGTAACTAACACTAACTATGCCATCTGAAGCCGGAATTCCCTCATTTAGGATTCTGCCACAATGTTATGATGGGGTAAGATTCGTGAGTGGCTGTCACGGTGCCATACAGCCTCTTCTTGAGGAACTTCACGAATGTCGTCAACCTTATGTTCATTATCTGAACTATTGTCATCATCTTGTGGTTACTGACACCAGCAGAGGTGTTGCCATGCTTCCACGATACACATCATCAGTGATGAATGCTGTACAATTTTCTAAAGAGAACTTAGGTACATAAGCTGTATGGTGGTAGACAACTTAGTCGTCTCATGAAACAAAGATGGTCTGCTCCTTAATAACTTCACTGAACGTTCTGTTCAACTTGGTTGAAAGTAAACTTAATACCTAAAATAGAGATTAAAGTAAACTCTCAGTATATATACACTGACAGAAATACACCTCTCAGTGTATATATGCTCTGTAGCCTAAATTAAAACAAATATATACTGCTGTATATAATACTTCTTTTCTATATAAAGCTTATTTTTGATCTAAAAGAAATTTACAATATTAATGAACACTGGGCAATGATAAAGTTCAAAACATTCTCAGTTCTCAGTCAGATACCAAGAACATCCCAAATATTTTATCCTAGAAGAGAGAGAGAGAGAGAGAGAGAGAGAGAGAGAGAGAGAGAGAGAGAGAGAGAGAGAGAGAGAGAGAGAGAGAGAGAGAGAGAGAGAGAGAGAGAGCAAGCTAAAACTAATTCTTTCAATATTCATTTCCTGTAAATTTTACATTAATCTTCTAAATAAATAAGCAAAATATATAATAACAACAACAACAACAACAATAATAATAACGATAATAATAATAATAATAATAATAATAATAATAAAATAATAATAATAATAATAATAAATATTAATAATAATAATAATAATAATGAAATTAATAATAAAATAAATGATTAAAGTAAGATTTGTTTAATACAATATCAGAAACAATTTGTTGTGTCGTCATAGATCTCGCGTTATTGATTCGTTTTATTAAGGTTTGTTGAGTAATATTAGGTCGTGAAGGGTGAGAGGTCGTGAAGGGTGAGAGGTCGTGAAGGGTGAGAGGTCGTGAAGGGTGAGAGGTCGTGAAGGGTGAGAGGTCGTGAAGGGTGAGAGGTCGTGAAGGGTGAGAGGTCGTGAAGGGTGAGAGGTCGTGAAGGGTAAGAGGTCGTGAAGGGTGAGAGGTCGTGAAGGGTCACAGATTACAGCACTACTTGACGATACTTGACTTACGACTTCCGGAGAGAGGAGAGAGAATGAGGAATTAAGAGGATGGTTGATGAGAGAGAAGAGGACGTTGTAGAGGAGACTGAGGATATGATGATGGGAGAGAATATTGAGATTAGGAGAGAGAGAGAATGGTGCATGGTAGAGATAGGGATTAAAGAAGATGCAAGAGACCAGGAGGGAGGAAGTAGTTAGGAGAGCGAGGATGGTGAGTAAAGAATGGAAAAAAGGAATAAATGTTTGAATGAAGAATTGAGAATAAGATGATAAGTGAGGAGAAGGAAAATGGAAAATGTTGAGAAATGACAGGGAGGAAAGTGAGAGAAAATGTGCGAAAGTAAAAAGTCTGAATGGGATGCTGGGAAAGATTAGATGGAGAGAGGAAGTAGCATCAGGATGCTGAAGAGAAAGGTGGGAGGGAAGGGGCAGTAATTCGGAAGAGGTGTGGGAGAGGAAGAAAGTGAGAGGTATTGGTAGGGGAGGTGAAGTAGAGGGGTGGAAGCGGAGGTGAGATAAACGGTGAAAGGATAAAATAATAACATCTATTAAAAAAGAGCAATTTTTTTTATGAAATATAGTAGATTTACATGAGAGCCAGTATACATAGAGACGAGTGTTGTCAACCCGCACTACGCGTTAAGTTCCATCTTAATTTAGGGTAGGTACGTAATATCTCGCCATTTTCCAATATTCTGTGACGGTGTTAGAGGTTTCTGCTATCATGGCAGCTGTAAATGTTTAGCATTTGTGTAAACTGAAGCAAGGGAGACTTGTTGTGGTGGTGTTGGTAGTGTTCCTGGTGTTGATGCTGGTAGTGTTGCTGGTGTTGATGCTGGTAGTGTTGCTGGTGTTGATGCTGGTAGTGTTGCTGGTGTTGATGCTGGTAGTGTTGCTGGTGTTGATACTGGTAGTGTTGCTGGTGTTGATACTGGTAGTGTTGCTGGTGTTGAACCGCCTCGCTTGTTCCATCTTAATTTAGGGTAGCTGAGCGGTATATTCTGCCATTTTCAATATTCTTGGGTTGTGCTGGTAGTTTCTGTGTATGCGGTGTAATGTTTAGATCTGGTAAACTGAAGCTAAGCTGGAGCTTGTTGTGGTGGTTGTGGTAGTGTTGCTGGTGTTGATGCTGGTAGTGTTGCTGGTGTTGATGCTGGTAGTGTTGCTGGTGTTGATGCTGGTAGTGTTGCTGGTGTTGATGCTGGTAGTGTTGCTGGTGCCTATGCTGGTAGTGTTGCTGGTGCTATGCTGGTAGTGTTGCTGGTGTTGATGCTGGTAGTGTTGCTGGTGCCTGATGCTGGTAGTGTTGCTGGTGTGATGCTGGTAGTGTGCTGGTGTGATGCTGGAGTGTGCTGGTGTTGATGCTGGTAGTGTTGCTGGTGCCTATGCTGGTAGTGTTGCTGGTGCCTATGCTGGTACTGTTGCTGGTGTTGATGCTGGTAGTGTTGCTGGTGCCTATGCTGGTAGTGTTGCTGGTGTTGATGCTGGTAGTGTTGCTGGTGCCTATGCTGGTAGTGTTGCTGGTGTTGATGCTGGTAGTGTTGCTGGTGCCTATGCTGGTAGTGTTGCTAGTGTTGTTGCTGGTGCCGATGCTGGTAGTGTTCTGGTGTTGATACTGGTAGTGTTGCTGTCTGCTGGATGTGCTGGTGATGTGGGGTTTTTGTGTGCTTCTGGATAAATGCTATGTTTGCTGTATGCTGTGTTCTGGATCTGTAAGACTTGCCTAACGCGTAAGTGACACCAAGGTGAGCATCAGCACTGTACTACAGGTGTTGTATTAAGCTCCATATACAGAGGCCTGCGCTGTATAACCCTTGTGGTTTAGCGCTTCTTTTGATAATAATAATAATAATAATAATAATCTACAGAGGTTAATACTACAGGTGTTGTATTAAGCTCCATCTACAGAGGTTAATACTACAGGTTTGGTTATGTAATCAGAGATAAGAGCCAATTTAACAACAAGTAAATATATTAAACGAAGTTAACACAAGATGCCTGGCAGCGGAATGTTACGTAGATTGTGTATAACGTTAATATGTGCGTTCTGGGGCCTGGTGTGAGCACATGTTGTACTGCCACTCACATACTTCCAACAATAAAGTTTCGACAACAGTTTCGTCAGTGGAAACTTATGTGAAAAAAAACGTTGTTCTGTAATTGAAACGAAGGTTGGCGTCACTGACCTTTGAATTAGAAAGTTGCCATATCTGCGCGCGCCATTTCGAAAGGGTCAAGTTACTTAGTTTTTTGCTTTCTAGGCTTCAAATATTGCGGTGGCGACTGCAGTCATAACAAAGCTGGTTAAATAATGATCTTATGTGTTTAGGTTTAAGTTCAGTGTTGAGGTTTACCTGATGTGTTAAGGTTAACCTAAAGTGTTAAGGTCTAAGTTGGCACCAAGCTTAGACTCCTAACTTTATCAGCTCTTTCTAACTTGTAACTATGCTGTGTTTCTCCAGGAGTGCCAGACGCATGCACCAGGAGTGGCAGTGGCAGGGACCAGGAGTGCCAGAGGCAGGTACCAGGAGTGCCAGAGGCAGACACTAGGAGTGCCAGAGGCAGGAACAAGGACTGCCAGAAGCAGGGACCAGGAGTGCCAGACGCAGGCAAAAGAAGTGGCAGAGGCAGGGACCAGGAGTGGCAGAGGCAGGTACCAGGAGTGCCAAAGGCAGACACTAGGAGTGCCAGAGGCAGGAACAAAGAGTGCCAGAGGCAGGCACTAGGAGTGCCAGAGGTAGGGACCAGGAGTGCCAGTCGCAGGCACCAGGAGGGCCAGACGCAGGCACTAGAAGTGCCAAACGCAGGAACAAGAAGTGCCAGAGGCATGCACCAGGAGTGCCAGGGCTGAGAGACCGGAGCTGCCGGGAGTACAGTGAGCGAGTGGAGCGCACTAGGTGAGCGACCGGTGAGTGCAGGCACTGTGTGATGCGCACCGGGGCGACTGTGGCACCGTGGATCGCACCAGGATGTGACCGGGGAGTGCTGCACTGTGGAGCGCACCTGTGTGAGCGCAGGGACAGGATGCTGCATGTGTTGCTGCACCTTATTGGGTACCTGTGTGATGCCGCACATGTGTGATGCTGTACCTGTGTGATGCTGCCCCTGTGTGATGGCTGCACCTGTGTGTGCTGACTCTGGTGCTGACCTTGTGTGCTGCACCTGTGTGTGCTGCACCTGTGTGTGCTGCACCTGTGTGATGCTGACCTGTGGATGCTGCACCTGTGATGCTGTACCTGTGTGGTGCTGCACCTGTGTGATGCTGCACCTGTGTGATGCTGCACCTGTGTGATGCTGCACCTGTGTGATGCTGCACCTGTTGTGATGCTACCTGTTGAGCTGACCGTGTGGTGCTGCACCTGTGTGGTGACTGGCGCACTGCTGTGATGTGCACTGCTCACCTGTGTGCGATGTGCACCTGTGTGATGCTGCACCTGTAGTGATGCTGCACCTGTGTGTGGCACTGTGTGTGCTGACCTGTGTGGTGCTGCACCTGTGTGATGCTGCACCTGTGTGGTGCTGCACCTGTGTGTGCTGCACCTGTGATGTGACTGTGTGGTGCTGCACCTGTGTGGCAGTGCTGCACTGTGTGGTGCTGCACCTGTGTGGTGCTGCACCTGTGTGTGCTGCACCTGTGTGGTGCTGCACCTGTGTGATGCTGCACCTGTGTGGTCTGCACCTGTGTGGTGCTGCACCTGTGTGTGCTGCACCTGTGTGTCTGCACCTGTGTGGTGCTGCACCTGTGTGATGCTGCACCTGTGTGGTGCTGCACCTGTGTGGATGCTGCACCTGTGTGTCTGCACTGTGTGATGCTGCACCTGGTGGCTGACCTGTGGATGCTGACCTGTGTGGTGCTGCACCTGTGTGGTGCTGCACCTGTGTGGTCTGCACCTGTGTGGTGTCACCTGTGTGTCTGCACCTGTGTGATGCTGCACCTGTGTGATGCTGTACCTGTGTGATGCTGCACATGTGTGATGCTGCACCTGTACCTGTGTGATGCTGCACCTGTACCTGTGTGATGCTGCACCTGTGTGATGCTGCACCTGTGTGGTGCTGCACCTGTGGTTGACCTGTGTGTGACTGCACCTGTGTGGTGCTGCACCTGTGTGGTGCTGCACCTGTGTGGTGCTGCACCTGTGTGGTGCTGCACCTGTGTGGTCTGCACCTGTGTGATGCTGCACCTGTGTGGTCTGCACCTGTGTGGTGCTGCACCTGTGTGTGCTGCACCTGTGTGGTGCTGCACCTGTGTGGTGCTGCACCTGTGTGGTCTGCACCTGTGTGGTCTGCACCTGTGTGTGCTGCACCTGTGTGGTGCTGCACCTGTGTGGTGCTGCACCTGTGTGTGCTGCACCTGTGTGGTGCTGCACCTGTGTGGTGCTGCACCTGTGTGGTGCTGCACCTGTGTGGTGCTGCACCTGTGTGGTGCTGCACCTGTGTGGTGCTGCACCTGTGTGGTGCTGCACCTGTGTGATGCTGCACCTGTGTGGTGCTGCACCTGTGTGGTGCTGCACCTGTGTGTGCTGCACCTGGTGTGCTGCACCTGTGTGGTGCTGCACCTGTGTGGTGCTGCACCTGTGTGGTGCTGCACCTGTGTGGTGCTGCACCTGTGTGATGCTGCACCTGTGTGGTGCTGCACCTGTGTGGTGCTGCACCTGTGTGGTGCTGCACCTGTGTGGTGCTGCACCTGTGTGGTGCTGCACCTGTGTGGTGCTGCACCTGTGTGGTGCTGCACCTGTGTGGTGCTGCACCTGTGTGGTGCTTGCACCTGTGTGGTGCTGCACCTGTGTGGTGCTGCACCTGTGTGGTGCTGCACCTGTGTCGACTGTGTCTGCACCTGTGTGGTGCTGCACCTGTGTGGTGCTGCACCTGTGTGGTGCTGCACCTGTGTGGTGCTGCACCTGTGTGGTGCTGCACCTGGTGTGGTGCTGCACCTGTGTGGTGCTGCACCTGTGTGGTGCTGCACCTGTGTGGTGCTGCACCTGTGTGGTGCTGCACCTGTGGTGTGCCTGTGTTGCACCTGTGTGGTGCTGCACCTGTGTGGTGCTGCACCTGTGTGGTGCTGTACCTGTGTGATGCTGCACCTGTGTGATTCTGCACCTGTGTGATGCTGTACCTGTGTGATGCTGTACCTGTGATGCTGCACCTGTGTGGTGCTGCACCTGTGTGGTGCTGCACCTGTGTGGTGCTGCACCTGTGTGTTGCTGCACCTGTGTGGTGCTGCACCTGTGTGGTGCTGCACCTGTGTGGTGCTGCACCTGTGTGGTGCTGCACCTGTGTGGTGCTGCACCTGTGTGGTGCTGCACCTGTGTGGTGCTGCACCTGTGTGGTGACTGGTCACCTGTGTGGTGCTGCACCTGTGTGGTGCTGCACCTGTGCACTGTGGTGCTGCACCTGTGTGGTGACTGGTCACCTGTGTGGTGCTGCACCTGTGTGGTGCTGCACCTGTGTGGCCACGGTGCTGCACCTGTGTGGTGCACCTGTGGGTGCTGCACCTGTGTGGTGCTGCACCTGTGTGTGCTGCACCTGTGTGGTGCTGCACCTGTGTGGTGCTGCACCGTGTGGTGCTGCACCTGTGTGGTGACTTACACCTGAGTGTGCTGCACCTGTGTGGTGCTGCACCTGTGGTCTGCACCTGTGTGGTACTGCACTCTAGTGTGGTGCTGCACCTGTGTGGTGCTACACCTGTGTGATGCTCACAGATGTTGACTGTGTTAATGTCGGGGCAACACAGCTCACCTGTTCTGTGTTACAGACTAGTCTGCTACAAGTGACTTTGTGTTACGCAACACACTCAAGTGTCTCTGTGTTACGCAACACACTCAAGTGTCTGTGTGGTACCCAACACACTCAAGTGTCTCTGTGTTACCCAACACACTCAAGTGTCTCTGTGTTACGCAACACACTCAGTGTCTCTGTGTAACCCAACACACTCAAATGTATATGTGTTACGCAACACACTCAAGTGTCTCTGTGTTACGCAACACACTCAAGTGTCTCTGTGTTACGCAACACACTCAGTGTCTCTGTGTTACGCAACACACTCAAGTGTCTCTGTGTTACCCAACACACTCAAGTGTCTCTGTGTTACGCAACACACTCAAGTGTCTCTGTGTTACACAACACACTCAAGTGTCTCTGTGTTACGCAACACACTCAAGTGTCTCTGTGTTACGCAACACATTCAGTGTCTCTGTGTTACGCAACACACTCAAGTGTCTCTGCGTTACCCAACACACTTAATGTCTCTGCGTTACCCAACACACTCAAGTGTCTGTGTGTTACACAACACACTCAGTGTATCTGTGTTACGCAACACACTCAGTGTCTGTGTTATGCAACACACTCAAGTGTCTCTGTGTTACGCAACACACTCAAATGTCTCTGTGTTACCCAACACACTCAAATGTCTCTGTGTTACGCAACACACTCAGTGTCTGTGTTACGCAACACACTCAAGTGTCTCTGTGTTACCCAACACACTCAAATGTCTCTGTGTTACGCAACACACTCAAATGTCTCTGTGTTACGCAACACACTCAGTGTCTGTGTTACGCAACACACTCAGTGTCTCTGTGTTACGCAACACACTCAAATGTCTCTGCGTTACCTAACACACTCAGTGTTTCTGCGTTACCTAACACACTCAGTGTTTCTGCGTTACCTAACACACTCACTGTATGTACATTACAATGCTCACTCTTCTCTTCAACATTTGCTGAGGTACACTTAGCTACCATTCTAATGTTACTGTATCTTAAAGTACGTAACACTCTCAATGGAATAGTGTTATGTTTCCCAGATTTCCCTCGTACCTCTCGTACCTTGGACGAGCGCATGAGGCCTTGCACGAGCGCATGAGGTCCTTGCACGAGCGCATGAGGTCCTTGCACGAGCGCATGAGGTCCTTGCACGAGCGCATGAGGTCGCAGCCGGCGACCACAAGATGAAGTATATTATTACCGTGTGTTATGAAGGCGACCTCTAGTGTTTGGAAGTTGCCTTCAGTCAACATGGTAGATCTGGTAGCTTCTTGGTCCCCTGATTGATTATTCCTGCTTATATTTGCTGCTGAAATGTCCTCCATTATATATCCATCAAACAGGCCATGTCCCACCGAGGCAGGGTCACCTAAAAAGAAAAACGAAAGTTTCTCTTTTTAAATTTAGTAATGTATACAGTGTAAGGGGTTACTAGCCCCTTGGTCCTGGCATTTTAGTCGCCTCTTATGAAATGCATGGCTTACGGAGGAACAATTCCGTTCCACTTCCTCATATATATATATATATATATATATATATATATATATATATATATATATATATATATATATATATATATATATATATATATATGTCGTGCCGATTAGGTAAAACTGGTCAATTAGCAAGAACTCATTTAAAATTAAATCCTTTCTAAAATTTTCACTTATACGTTTAAAGAAATATTTTTTCATTTATGTTAATGTAAGAATTTAGAATTTTGTACCAAGAGAAACTTTGAAAACTTACCTAACCTTATTACAACAAGCGCAATTTAATTTAGCCTAACCCAACTAAATATATTTTAGATACGTTAACATTAATTTAATAATAAACAAACACAATGAAATATATTTTTTTCGTTTACCTGGAGTTTTTTGCGAGATTATTGCATACACAAATTTTTGCTTGTCTTATATGGCAAGAAGAGCGTTGCTATTTAAGCCAAAATAGCAAGTTTTACCTAATCGGCACGACATATATATATATATATATATATATATATAAAATATATATATATATATATATATATATATATATATATATATATATATATATATATAGGATGAGATCCACCTCTGGTGTAAATTGTGGGACCCATAGCCTCGGAGAAGTGGATAAAAAGGCTTCAATGAAGAATATTTGGAATTCTTCCTGAAGCCATTTGAATATTCCACTTCTCTTACCACCCCATCTTTTCATTCTTTTTTTTTTACCAATAGGTATATTTTATTACATAATATGGTACAAAAGATTTAAGAGATAAATTGTTGATATAAAGATGGCATATACAGTACACGAGGTGTGAGAGATACATGTCTAGTACATATTGTTACATGTTTGTCACTGATTATAATGCGAAAATTTCATCCAGCTCCTCAGCGCTGGGGCGCGTGCCCAAAATACAGCATGCATTACCCCTCTGAACAGCAGTCCTGAGCTGCTGGAATAGAAAACTAGCTGCCCTGGGTTCCCTAGTTACCCTGTTGAGTCTTTTGCCCAGCTCCTTGAGGAACTTAGATGCACTCTTTCCCCATGAGCCAAGGGTCTCTGAGCCTATGGGAACAAACATATAATGATGGGCAAGTTCTCCATATTTTCTCAACTTTTAGGATTTCCTGAAGGTGGCAGCTGCCCCTCCTTCCTCCCTGGTGTATTGGAGATAGGTATCAGTTACGGTAGATGCACATGTGTAGTCCCACACCACCTGCTTGGCGTCTGTCCAGGCTTGAAGGGTGATACCATCTGGACGCTTTTGGTGCCATCAGATCTGCATAGATGGGGTGGCTCCCTTACTGCTGGGCATCCAGCTGTTGTGAGGCTCCTCTTGATAATGTTATTAACCTCTTCATGTCTTGCAATCTTTCCCTCGGATTTACGACACACAAGACCATGGTACCCGAATCGGTCTGCTGCTTCACTGTCACAAATATACCTGTGTTCGGGGAGAATAGGGGCGGCAAGTCGAAGGGCAACACCAATGCGGATGGTCTGTGGGTCGAGGCGTGTGCCAAGGCTGGAGTTGGGAACAGCCAACAGAAAATCCCCTGCATGAGGAGCTCTCACTGCAAAGAGGCGGGCCTTTTCTTTCCCTGATACACTCTGAAGCATTGTTGAGACTATATTCTCTACTATTGGGCCATCCCAGTGCGACTGTTTGTAGTTGTTGGGGGGAGCAGGCCTGGTTTCAGAGCCCGTTAGATTATACCAGATCCTGGCTCCATCAACGAACTTTTGGTCATGGATTCCAATCTTGTCCCTAAGATGTTCAGGGAGAATCGCTGCTACAAGCCCTCTGGATGCAATGCATGAAGACAGGAAAACAGTTAGAGCAATCTGAGATGACTTGCGGACGCCAATGCCTCCTAGTCTGACTGGGAGTGTAGCTTGGTCCCACTGCCCATCTTCTAGAGTAAGGTTAAGTACTTTAGTAAAGATCTGCCTCAGGATACTGTCATATTCGTGCAGTATAGGGTTATCATATGAAGGAGCACATCTTAGGAAATATGTCAACCTGGGCAGACTCAAGCATTTTGTGAGAAGGTACAATCATGGGTGTCAAGATTGCCTATTCGTTGTTCCATTCTCCTCAATTCTTCCAGTTTCTTCCTGAGAATTGTGTCAATGGTATCGCTTCCCAGAGGTGCTTCAAGCAAGACACTATTTGTAGGGGCAATGACTGTATATATATATATATATATATATATATATATATATATATATATATATATATATATATATATATATATATATATATAGAGGAGAGAGAGAGAGAGAGAGAGAGAGAGAGAGAGAGAGAGAGAGAGAGAGAGAGATACAGAGACAGAGACAGAGATGCAATAATGCTGAATGATTTAAGAGAACTGTCAGGCATGGAAGACAGAACTAACGTGTCAGCTCTACGATAATGAACATTCAACGGCACTTTCTAATTGTGAGAATGATTGATGATTGACGTGATTGTTGGATAAGTGTATTAGTTATAACACTCCCTGGTTACAGACCCTGGTGATGCTCTGTATAAGAGACGTTAGTTATAACACTCCCTGGTTACAGACCCTGGTGATGCTCTGTATAACAGACGTTAGTTATAACACTACCTGGTTACAGACCCTGGTGATGCTCTGTATAACAGACGTTAGTTATAACACTCCCTGGTTACAGACCCTGGTGATGCTCTGTATAACAGACGTTAGTTATAACACTCCCTGGTTACAGACCCTGGTGATGCTCTGTATAACAGACGTTAGTTATAACACTCCCTGGTTACAGACCCTGGTGATGCTCTGTATAACAGACGTTATCACCTCCTCATCTATATTTCTCTTTCTCCTACTCTTTTGTGTCTCTTCCTTTATCTTATGTCTGTCAGCCTCTCTCTCTCTCTCTCTCTCTCTCTCTCTCTCTCTCTCTCTTTCTGCTCTGTATATCTGTCCGTCTTATGTGTTACCGTATACATCTTTGTCTGCCTCACATCTGCCTGTCTGCCTCACATCTGCCTGTCAGTCAGTCTGTCTCCCTCACTAAATGTTTGTCCAGACCTCATTAACATTATAACTGAGTCGTGGCTTGACAATAAAACTTATTGTTCTGTTACACTGGACTCAAGAAGCCAAGAAGGAAGTCTCTTGTTGATATGCCAAACTTAAATAAAGTGAAGATCACTTATTACTGAGTGCAGGTCATGCAAGTGGCGATGAGTGGAAGGACTTGAGAACTCAAGATTTGTACGTCTTCTAAGACTCTTAAGACTCTGGGGAAGAGTCTTACGAGTATCTAAACTCTTTAGGTAAGATTCCTGAGTGTGTGTTTTTTTTATACTTCTAAAGGTAGGCTCGTGAGTGTGTCTTAACTCCATAGATAAAAGTCATAAGTGTTTTACAGCATTTGAAGTCTAAATTCTTGAGTGCATCTTAACAACTGACTTTAAAGTTTTCAGTGTACGTTAGTGCTTGGGGTAAAAGTCTTGAGTGCATCTTAACTCTTGAGGCGTAAATGCTTGAGTGTGTCTTAACACGTGAGGTAGAAATCTTGAGTGCATATTAACGCTTGAGATACATTTTTGAGAGCATCTTAACACTTGAAGCAAGTGTCTTGAGACAAAAGTCACGAGTGTATCTTCATGCCTGCATTGAGTCTTGAGTTAATCTTGACATTTGAAGCAAAAGCCTTAAATTGCGTCTTAAGACTTGAGGTAAAAGACTTAAGTGTATTTTAACAACTGAAGGAAAATCTCAAGAGTGCATCTCAACATCTGAGGGAAGAGTTCCAGAGTACAAGAGGTAGTTGAAGAGTGAGCACTCAGAAGAAGAAAGGGAGCAGAGGTTGGCACTATTCGACCCAGATATATTTAGGTTTGACTTTCACTCTGCAAGATGTATCATCATGGCAGGTTGTCCAGGTGATAAGCACAACATTAGACGAATAAGCCATTTCTACTCTGGCAGACTCTGGACTACTTAGGCACTCAGTGGCATAATCTAGCATATTGTGGAGCGTACCCGCTTATTATGTGGCTAGGGAGACAGTGTGCTGGGTGGTACAGGGTACCACTCAGCGTCCAGCTAGGAGAGACAGTGTGTTGGGTGGTACAGGGTACCTCTCAGCGTCCAGCTAGGAGAGACAGTGTGTTGGGTGGTACAGGGTACCTCTCAGCGTCCAGCTAGTGTGTGCTGGAATAATTAATTCTGCGGAAAACTGAGTCGATGAGAAAAATCTGGTTCAGTACCTTCATAATTGCTCTGCAATTTGTGCTCATCCATGTATGGACGCACTTGTGTGTGTGTGTGTGTGTGTGTGTGTATTCACGTATTTGTTCCCACATATTTGTGGTCACAGGGGTCACGAGTCAGCTCCTGGCCCCGCCTCTTCCCTGGCGCTGCTTGGTTCACTCTCTGCTAGCTGCTTGAGCGCTGTCATACCTGTTCTTAAAACCATGTATTAATCCTTCCTTTACAACTGCGCTCTCTAGGTCTGTCCACTTCCTAACCACTTTTTAACATCCCTGCAACTTATGTGAGTTTTGGGCTTCCACTGGGGCCCTCTTGTACCTGAGTCCCGCCTCCCTAAAAGACTCGTCACCCTGTTCTCTCTGTCAATTCATCTAAGTATTTTGTACATCGTAATCGTGTCACCCCTGGTCCTTCTGGCCGCTAGTGTCGTCAGGTTTAACTCCTTTAGTTCCTCCTCATAGCTCAGGACCATCAGCTCTGGGACTAGTCTTGTTTCATTCCCTTGTACTTTTACAAACTTCTTGACGTGTATGATCAGGTGCGGGTTCCATACTGGCGCTGCATACTCCAAGATGGGGCTGTCGTATGTCGTGCTAGGGTGGTGACTGACTCCTTGTTGAGGTTCTTTAAAGTTGTTCCTAAATTTGTCAGTCATAAGTCAGCTGCGACAACTGTTCACTGTGTCAGGTCTTCATTGGCTTCCTCCGATGTTCATAAATTTGCATTTGCTGGGGTTAATTTTTTATGGTCACTTGTTAGACAAATCCTGCACCTTGTGTATGTACTCACCTATTTGCTCACCTAGTTGTGGTTGCAGGGGTCGAGTCATAGCTCCTGGCCCCGCCTCTTTGCTGATCGCTACTAGGTCTCTCTACTAGGTCTCACTGCTACATGAGCTTTATCGTACCTATTCCTAAAGCTATGTATGGACCCTGCCTCCTCTACATCCCTCTCCAGACTGTTCCACTTCCTGACAACTCTGTGACTGAAGAAATACTTCCTAACATCCCTGCGACTCATCTAAGTCTTCGACTTCCAGTTGTGACCCCTTGTTGCTGTATTCTATCTAACAGACAAGTGACTGGCTAACAGACAAGTGACTGGCTAACAGACAAGTGACTGGCTAACAGACACGAAATAGGGAGTGATACTCGACGTTGTGAAATAAATGGTTCAGAAAACAGACAAGTCGAAGAATGAGACAGTTGCGTAACATCTGGGTACCTTTATTGTGCAAACGTTTCGCCAGGCAGTGGCGAAGATACTGCCACAACAGCAAAGGTGCCACCACAACAGCAAAGGTTCCTCTAGTGGTGCTTGTACAGCTTCACTATTTACTCTCACCCTATAGTTTCACCTTCTGTAGTTACTCTTCACTTTCTAATGTTCAAGTATTTCCATATCTATTTTAATACCTTTCCTGTGTGTACTCACCTTTTTGTGGTTGCAGAGGTCGAGTCATAGCTCCTGGCCCCGCCTCTTCACTGACTGCTACTAGGTCCTCTCTCTCCCCCTGCTCCATGAGCTTTATCAAACCTCATCTTAAAACTATGTATGGTTCCTGCCTCCACTACGTCACTTTCTAGGCTATTCCACTTCCTGACAACTCTATGACTGAAGAAATACTTCCTAACATCCCTTTGACTCATAGGAGTCTTCAACTTCCAATTGTGACCCCTTGTTTCTGTGTCCCTTCTCTGGAACATCCTGTCTCTGTCCACCTTATCTATTCCTCGCAGTATTTTATATGTCGTTGTCATGTCTCCCCTAACCCTCCTGTCCTCCAGTGTCGTCAGGCCGATTTCCCTTAACCTTTCTTCGTAGGACAATCCCCTTAGCTCTGGGACTAGTCTTGTTGCAAACCTTTGCACTTTCTCTAATTTCTTGACGTGCTTGACCAGGTGTTGGTTCCAAACTGGTGCTGCATACTCCAGTATGGGCCTGACGTATATGGTATACAGAGTCTTGAACGATTCCTTAGTGAGGTATCGGAACGCTGTTCTTAGGTTTGCCAGACGCCCGTATTCTGCAGCAGATATCTGATTGATGTGTGCCTCAGGAGATGTGCTCGGTATTATATTCACCCCAAGATCTTTTTCCTTGAGCGAGGTTTGCAGTCTTTGGCCACCTAGACTATACTCTGTCTGCGGTCCTCTTTGCCCTTCCCCGATCTTCATGACTTTACATTTGGCAGGGTTAAATTCAAGGAGCCAGTTACTGGACCAGGCTTGTAGCCTGTCCAGGTCTCTTTGTAGTCCTGCCTGATCCTCGACTGATTTAATTCTTCTCATTAACTTCACATCATCTGCAAACAGGGACACTTCTGAGTCTATCCCTTCCGTTATGTCATTCACATATACCAAAACAGCACAGGTCATAGGACTGACCCCTGTGGAACCCCACTCGTCACAGGTGCCCACTCTGACACCTCGTCAAGTACCATGACTCGTTGTTGCCTCCCTGTCAGATATTCTCTGATCTATTGCAGTGCCTTTCCTGTTACGTGTGCCTGATCCTCTAGCTTTTGCATTAACCTCTTGTGAGAAACTGTGTCGAACGCCTTCTTGCAGTCCAAGAAAATGCAGTCTATCCACCTCTTTCTCTGTTACCTTGTCATAAAACTCCAGTAGGTTTGTAACACAGGATTTTCCTTCCCTGAAACCGTGCTGGTTGTCGTTTATAAGCTTGTGTCTTTCTAGGTGCTCCACCACTCTCCTCCTGATGATCTTCTCCATGACTTTGCATACTTTACACGTCAGTGACACAGGTCTGTAGTTTAATGCCTCGTGTCTGTCTCCTTTCTTAAAAATTGTGTGTGTGTGTGTGTGTGTGTGTGTGTGTGTGTGTGTGTGTGTGTGTGTGCGCGCGCGCGCGCTTCAGTAATAAATAATAAAAATATTATTTAAACCTTAAAATATATATATACTCTCTTTAAGCTACTTTCATACAACGAATTGCTAATAATTCTTTTTTTCTTCTTTCCAGGTAAGTGCTTACTGAAGCAGAAGGATTAGAAGATACAGGAACAATGACCGAGCTCAACACACTCACACACACACACACACACACACACACACACACACACACACACACACACACACACACACACACACACACACACACACACTGGCAAAGGTAAGCAAGTCAAATTCTTTAACATTCTTATTCTTGCTCGTATAACTTAACTTTAAGCATCTGTGGTCAGTTGGGAACTTTTTAGCAACAAAAACTGTCGATAAAAATTTCGGTGTAGCAGCTAGACCCTCTTCAGGCAAGCAACGCTGAACAACAAAAAATGTTTTTATCTGCCATTGAGATAAATGAATGTGTTCTTATGTAAAATGAACAGCATCCTGAGTCAAAATTTAGAGTTGAAATTGAGTTACCACGTCAGGAGTTTTAGTTATTTGAAAACATATATTTTCAAGAATTGTTTATATATCATCATGTTCCATCAAACTTTACAGCACAGGTAATATAATGAGGCATTACGAACCTATTATAAAGTAACTGATTAACCAACACATTCTCACTGGAAGTAGTAAAGATTTAAGAAGGTTTTAAGCATTTGACTTTATGATTATGACTAACAGTGGCGTCTCTCTGAAGAAACCAACAGTAGTTAACTATCATGTTGGGACTAACAGTGGCGTCTCTGAAGAAACCAACAGTAGTCCACTATCATGTTGGGACTACAGTGGCGTCTCTGAAGAAACCAACAGTAGTTCACTATCATGTTGGGACTAACAGTGGCGTCTCTGAAGAAACCAACAGTAGTCCACTATCATGTTGGGACTAACAGTGGCGTCTCTGAAGAAACCAACAGTAGTCCACTATCATGTTGGGACTAACAGTGGCGTCTCTGAAGAAACCAACAGTAGTCCACTATCATGTTGGGACTAACAGTGGCGTCTCTGAAGAAACCAACAGTAGTCCACTATCATGTTGGGACTAACAGTGGCGTCTCTGAAGAAACCAACAGTAGTTCACTATCATGTTGGGACTAACAGTGGCGTCTCTGAAGAAACCAACAGTAGTCCACTATCATGTTGGGACTAACAGTGGCGTCTCTGAAGAAACCAACAGTAGTTCACTATCATGTTGGTACTAACAGTGGCGTCTCTGAAGAACAACAGTAGTCCACTATCATGTTGGACTAACAGTGGCGTGAAACCAGTCACTGTTTACTCGTGCGTCTGAAACAGTGTCTATATGGACTAACAGTGGCGTCTCTGAAGCAGTATCACTATCATGTTGAAGGCGTTGAAGAACAACGTGTCACTATCATTGGTACTAACAGTGCGTCCTGAAGAAACAGTAGTCACTATCATGTTGGTAAGTGTTGAAACAACAGTAGTCATATGGACTAACAGTGGCGTCTCTGAAGAACCAACAGTAGTCATATCTGTTGACTAACAGTGCGTCTGAAAACAAAGTGTCACTATCATGTTGGGACAAAGTGGCGTCTCTGAAGCCCAGTGTCACTATCATGTTGGATAGTGGCGTCTGAAACCAACTGTCATATATGTTGACTAACAGTGCTCTCTGAAAAACAACAGTTTCCTTCATGTTGGACTAACATGGCGTCTCTGAAGAAACCAACAGTGTCCACTATCATGTTGACTACAGTGGCGTCTAAAACAACGTAGTTCATATCTGTTGGACTAACAGTGGCGTCTCTGAAGAAACACAGTAGTCACTATCATGTTGGTACTAACAGTGCGTCTCTGAAGAAACAGTAGTCACTATCATTTGAACGGCTGACACAGTGTACTATCATGTTGGATAAGTGCTCGAAAACATGTCACTATCTGTTGGACTAGTGGCGTCTCTGAAGAACAGTATCATATCTGGGTAACATGTTCTGAACCACATTATCATGTTGGTACTAACAGTGGCGTCTCTGAAAAACCAACAGTAGTCACTATCATTTGGTACTAACAGTGGCGTCTCTGAAGAAAAACGTAGTTCACTATCTGTTGGTACTAACAGTGGCGTCTCTGAAGAAACCAACAGTAGTCCACTATCATGTTGGATAACGTGGTCTCTGAAAACAACAGTAGTCATATCATGTTGACTAACAGTGGCGTCTCTGAAGACAACAGTAGTCCACTATCATGTTGGACTAACAGTGGTCTCTAAGAAACCAACATGTTCACTATCATGTTGGTACTAACAGTGCGTCTCTCTGAAGAAACCAACAGTAGTCCACTATCATGTTGGTACTAACAGTGGCGTCTCTGAAGAAACCAACAGTAGTTCACTATATGTTGGGACTAACAGTGGCGTCTCTGAAGAAACCAACAGTGGTCCACATCATGTTGGTACAACAGTGGCTCTCTGAAACCAACAGTAGTCACTATCATGTATAACAGTGGCGTCTCTGAAGAAACAACATGGTCACTATCATGTTGGGACTAACAGTGGCGTCTCTGAGAAACCAACAGTAGTCCACTATCATGTTGTACTACAGTGCGTCTGGACAACAACAGTTTAGATACACATGTTGGACTAACAGTGGCGTCTCTGAAGAAACCAACAGTAGTCCACTTCATGTTAAGGACTAACAGTGTCCGTCTCTAGAAACCAACAGTAGTCCTATCATGTTGCGTACTAACAGTGACTTCTCTGAAAACCAACAGTGTACCATCAGTAGTCACTAACATGTGGCGTCTCTGAAGAACCAACAGTAGTTCACTATCATGTTGGTACTAACATCGTTGCTCTGAAGAAACCAACAGTAGAATCCATGTGTCACTACATGTGCGTCTCTGAAAGGCCAACAGTGAATCACTATCATGTTGGTACTAACAGTGGTCTCTGAAGAACCAACAGTAGTTCACATCATGTTGGGACTACAGTGGCGTCTCTGAAGAAACCAACAGTGGTCACTATCATTTGGGTACTAACAGTGGCGTCTCTGAAGAAACCAAAGAGTCCACTATCATGTTGGACTAACAGTGGCGTTCTCTGAAGAAACCAACAGTAGTCCACTATCATGTTGGTACTAACGTGGCGTCTCTGAAAAACCAACAGTAGTCACTATCATGTTGGGACTAACAGTGGCGTCTCTGAAGAAACCAACAGTAGTCACTATCATGTTGGTACTAACAGTGGCGTCTCTGAAGAAACCAACAGTAGTTCACTATCATGTTGGACTAACAGTGGCGTCTCTGAAGAACCAACAGTAGTCACTATCATGTTGGGACTAACAGTGGCGTCTCTGAAGAAACCAACAGTAGTTCACTATCATGTTGGTACTAACAGTGGCGTCTCTGAAGAAACCAACAGTATCCACTATCATGTTGGACTAACAGTGCGTCTCTGAAGAAACAACGTAGTCCACTATCATGTTGGTACTAACAGTGGCGTCTCTGAAGAAACCAACAGTATCCACTATCATGTGTACTAAGTGGCGTCTCTGAAGAAACCAACGTAGTCCACTATCATGTTGGTACTAACAGTGGCGTCTCTGAAGAAACCAAAGTAGTTCACTTCATGTTGGTACTAACAGTGGCGTCTCTGAAGAAACCAACAGTAGTTCACTATCATGTTGGTACTAACAGTGGCGTCTCTCTGAAGAAACCAACAGTAGTCCACTATCATGTTGGTACTAACAGTGGCGTCTCTCTGAAGAAACCAACAGTAGTCCACTATCATGTTGGTACTAACAGTGGCGTCTCTGAAGAAACCAACAGTAGTCCACTATCATGTTGGTACTAACAGTGGCGTCTCTGAAGAAACCAACAGTAGTTCACTATCATGTTGGTACTAACAGTGGCGTCTCTCTGAAGAAACCAACAGTAGTCCACTATCATGTTGGTACTAACAGTGGCGTCTCTCTGAAGAAACCAACAGTAGTCCACTATCATGTTGGTACTAACAGTGGCGTCTCTGAAGAAACCAACAGTAGTTCACTATCATGTTGGGACTAACAGTGGCGTCTCTGAAGAAACCAACAGTGGTCCACTATCATGTTGGTACTAACAGTGGCGTCTCTGAAGAAACCAACAGTAGTCCACTATCATGTTGGGACTAACAGTGGCGTCTCTCTGAAGAAACCAACAGTAGTCCACTATCATGTTGGTACTAACAGTGGCGTCTCTGAAGAAACCAACAGTGGTCCACTATCATGTTGGGACTAACAGTGGCGTCTCTGAAGAAACCAACAGTAGTCCACTATCATGTTGGTACTAACAGTGGCGTCTCTGAAGAAACCAACAGTAGTTCACTATCATGTTGGGACTAACAGTGGCGTCTCTGAAGAAACCAACAGTAGTTCACTATCATGTTGGGACTAACAGTGGCGTCTCTGAAGAAACCAACAGTAGTTCACTATCATGTTGGTACTAACAGTGGCGTCTCTGAAGAAACCAACAGTAGTCCACTATCATGTTGGGACTAACAGTGGCGTCTCTGAAGAAACCAACAGTAGTCCACTATCATGTTGGTACTAACAGTGGCGTCTCTGAAGAAACCAACAGTAGTCCACTATCATGTTGGTACTAACAGTGGCGTCTCTGAAGAAACCAACAGTAGTCCACTATCATGTTTTGCAGTACCTTGGCATTACTGTCTGCTCTATGTCTTCTTAGGAAGTTCTGGACAACCCGTTTGAAAGCTTCCTCTACAGGCAGGTCCTAGGGGGTCAGGTCTGCTAGGAACACTGGGCCGGATAAAAGTTCACGTATTTGTGGCCCAGCATAAACTCCTCCAAGTTTTTCCTGAAGGTAAAGAAATCCTGCACCTTCACCACCCAAAGCCTTTATAAAGCTTTTCTTTAGACTCAACTTTATATGCAATGGTGGAAGAAATACCTTTAAGGATGCTATGAGACATATTGCATGTTGAATTTCCCTGGAATAGTGTCTTATTTTGCCGGCTATTCTTTGATCGTGTAATGCTTAGCATCGTCACCACTATTCCACTAAGAAAGGAAGTATACATGTGTTTTGTGTAACTAAGTTGAACACCAAGTATAAACCCTATCCACATAAATTCCACTTGTGGTCGTTGTATTTTGTTAGTCTGAGTAGAATTTCCACTGAGTCTTGTATTACCTTTAATCCCGCTGCATGAGCCACTGGCACAGATTACTGTTCATTGCCATGTGAACGAACACTAACTAACCTTGCTGTAATCCACTCATCAAAATGGTGTTCATAGCCCACTTCCTTCTTAAGATCATCCACATCAGTGCAGAAACACACACCATTCTCCATGTGATAGAATGCCGCCAAACCAGTATGGCGTGCACTAAAACAAGATATTTTTGTTCCATCTGCTAAAGGGTTCCACTCTTCTAAGTGTGATCCAAGCAGTTCTGCTTTGTCCTTTTATAGAAGGTCCGTGTCGAGGGCATTTCAAAGGCAGATTCTGGTGGGTCATAAAGATCAGTGTTATCAGATTCTCCTCTACTGTCACGATCAGTGTTATTAGTTTCTCCTCTACTGTCACGTACAGTGTTATAAGTTTCTCCTCTACTGTCACGTACAGTGTTATAAGTTTCTCCTCTACTGTCACGTTGTTATCAGTGTCTCCTCTACTGTCACGTTCAGTGTTATCAGTGTCTCCTCTACTGTCACGTTCAGTGTTATAAACAGGTGGAACAGGTTCAGCAGTGTCCTCGCTATGTGAAACAGGTTTTAATACTGACTCACGATCTAGAAATGCTATCTTATTGTTGCTTTTCGTCTAGAAATCAACCACAATAACTATGCAGAAGTAACAGTAATTCAGGCGATTCTTGGGTTCTGGCCACACCATCGGGACTGCAAATTGCATTGATTTCTGTTTCCCATTCAACCAATGTGTCAGTCCAGAGGTACAAACAATACAACATATGTGTGGAGTCCATGTTTTATATTCATCACCTATTTTGCTACATACAGAGCAAAAGAGGAAGAATTAAGACACATGAGCAACGTTTGATAATCATTATTTAAGACGTTTCTCCATCCAACTATTTTATCAATACAATTTCAAGGACACAATTACAAGACACTGGAACTATATACAAAAGATAATGTAATCAGTCTCTCAACCTTGGAGTTGGTGTGAACAGCACCGTAGGTGTATATAGTTCTACTGTCTTCAAGTTTTGTCCTAGAATTTGTATTGATAAAGCCACTGGATGGCGAAACGACTACTATAAAGATACCCAGATGTTGTACATGTGTCTAATTTTCATAGCAAAAGATGTCTGCACTGTTCACACATTCCCGTCTGTTTTGTGTTAATTTGAAATAAAAATTTCATATGAATGTAAACATGGATACGTGTACTAAGTGCCAGAGAAGTTCAGTTTAATCAGCCAGAACACCAATGAACACTGGGACAGCCAGAGCACATCTCATGCCCTCTCACTCTTCCTGACGAGAAGACATGATGCCCAGGATCCATGTGTACTCACCTAATTGTGGTTGCAGGGGTCGAGTCTCATCTCCTGGCCCCGCCTCTTCACTGGTCGCCACTTGGTCCACTCTCTCCCTGCTCCATGAGCTTTATCATACCTCTTCTTAAAGCTATGTATGGATCCTGCCTCCACTACATCACTCTCCAGACTGTTCCACTTCCTGACAACTCTATGACTGAAGAAATACTTCCTAACATCCCAGTGACTTATCTGAGTTTTCAACTTCCAGCTGTGACCCCTTGTTGCTGTGTCCCATCTCTGGAACATCCTGTCTCCGTCCACCTTGTCAATTGCTCTCAGCATTTTATATGTCGTTATCATGTCCTCCCTGTCCCTCCTGTCCTCCATTGAAGTCAGGTCGATTTCCCTGAACTTCTCCTCGTAGGACATACCCCTCAGCTCTGTGACTAGTCTTGTTGCAAACCTTTGCACTTTCTCTAATTTCTTGACCTGTTTGACCAGGTTCCATACTGGTGCTGCATATTCCAATATGGGCCTCACGTACACGATGTACAGCGTCTTGAATGAGTTAGTTAGATGTCAAAACGCTATTCTTACATTTGCCAGGCGCCCACATGCTGCAGCAGTTATTTAGTGGATGTACGCCTCAGATGTGCTCAGCATGATGCTCACCCCAAGATCCTTATCCTTGAGTGAGTTTTGCAGCCTTTGACCTCCTAGGCTGTACTCCGTATGCAGTCTTCTTTGTCTTTTTCCAAACTTCATGACTTTGCACTTGCTGGGATTAAACTCCAGAAGCCATTTGTTGTACCAGGCTTACAGCCTGTCAAGGTTCTTTTGTAGTCTTCCCTGATCCTCATTCACTTGTATTCTCCTTATTAGCTTTACATCGTCTGCGAACACGGACACCTCTTCGCAGACGATGCGCACAACGATGCGCGCGCTCGCACACACACACACGCCCCGGTGGCCTGGTGGCTAAAGCTCTCGCTTCACGCACGGAGGGCCCGGGTTCAATTCCAGGCGGGGCGGAAACATTTCGAAGTGTTTCATTACACAAACACACACACACACACACATACAACAGGCCTAGTGTTTAATCGACATGTGCCTAGGACAAAATGGTAACTAACACACACACATTAGAGGATCAGGCAAGCATAACAAGAAAGGCACTGCAATGGATCTCAGAATACCTGACAGGGAGACAACAACGAGTCATGGTACATGACGAGGTGTCAGAGTGGGCGCCTTTAACGAGCGGGGTTTCACAGGGGTCATTCCTGTGACAGGTGCTGTTTCTGTTATATGTGATTGATATGACGGAAGGGACAGACTGAAGTATCCCTGTTTGCAGATGATGTGAAATTAATGAAGAGGAATTAACTCGGATGAGAATCAGACAGGACTGCAAAGGGACTTGGACAGACTACAAGCCTGGTCCAGCAACTGGCTCCTCGAATTTAACCCTGCTAAATGCAAAGTCATGAAGATCGGGGAAGGACAAATAAGACCACAGACACAGTATAGTCTAGGGGTTAAAGACTGCAAAGCTCACTCAAGTAAAAGGATCTTGGGGTGAGTATAATACCGCGCACATCTCCTGAGGCGCACATTAACCAGATAACTGCTGCGGCATATGGGAAACTGGCAAACCTAAGACTAGCGTTCCGATACCTCAGTAAGAAATCGTTCAAGACTCTGTTCACCGTGTACGTCAGGCCCATTTTGGAGTATGCAGCACCAGTTTGGAACCCACACCTGGTCAAGAACGTCAAGAAATTTGAGAAAGTGCAAAGGTTTGCAACAAGACTAGTCCCGGAGTTAAGGATGGAGTGATAGAAGAGACTTCAGGAAGGACTGTTCGCACAGCTCTCATTATTTCTTGGTTCGTTGTGATGATTTCATACTTGGAGGAATTGAGAATGAGTCACCAGTTGTAGGTCCTCTAGCAGGGACTCTTCAGTACCTGCCAGAGTGCCATCCTCCAGGTACCAGAAGAGAAGTGGAGCGAGTGGATCACCCTGCTGAACACCCTCTGATGAGGGAATTTCATGTTCGCCAAACAAAAGAATTGAGGGTTTGCTGTAGTCAGCTGAAATGAAGGGAAAGAGACTGGGGAACCGATCCTGAACGGCTGGTAAGACCACATCTCTTTTCACCATATTAAAAGCATTTCTAAAGTTAAGTTTGACTACGGCCTTGTCTTCTGGTAGGTCCCTGATGTAGGCCCTTGCCGCATGAGCTGCGGCTTCACTGCCTTGAGAGACCCCAAAGCCCAGTTGGTGTGGCTGGAGTAAACTGGCAGCTTCTAGGCGAATGTTTCTTACTGCTGCTTTGGCAACGAGACGGGAAAGAGTGTTACCAACAGCAATGGGTCTGATTCCCCATCCTTCTTCAAAACGTACAACGAGGCTCCAAAAAAGACAGATTTAATTTCTTCTGGAATCCGCCCAACCACACAGTTGTTGACGAAGGTTGTTAACTCGAGAGAAGAATTGATGCAGATGCGCCGAGTACTGGATTTACCATCTCTTTGAGGTGTTGTGGTCGAATTTCAGTGTAACCTCCTGCAGATCCTGCTGGAAATGACACTATCGCCTTATAGACTTCTGATTCTGACAAAGTTAATTGCCCAGTGATGAGGTCTTCCTCAGGGTTGTTGTTAACGACTCTGGTGCATCTTGTTAGGTGCTTGTCTCTTAGTGCTTGGGCTGTGGCCTTATCTTTGGGAGCTACAGTGTCGTCACTTGTAATTATTCTGATTGCTCCCAATGTGTTACCTTCGATTTTTTTGCTAACCTGTGTGCAAATTTTATCGTTTTCAGTAGAATTTTTCTTGGGTGTACCTCTGTGATTCCTGCAATGATGGGGCAGAGGGACACAATTATCTGTTCATGGGTAGCTGCGCACTGCCTTGATGACTGATGTGGTTAGCAGTTTGCCGAGTCTTGCAGGAACTGTAAGACAGACATTACCGAACAGGAGTAGGTTACGCCATGCCTTAATGGTGCCTCGGGTTTCTAAGTTGGTGGAACCTCCATTCGCTTGCTTAAGAAGGTTTGTGAATTTCCCTGCCGCATATGGACGAGCCGCTTTAGGATTGTGAGATAGGGTACTGTAGCAGTGGATTTGAATGCCATCAGAAGATCTTCCCAACTGAGGAGGTTACAACTGGAACTTTCATGTGCCTGTGGAGGCTGTGAGCTGTTCTCTGCAGGGACCATATGTGATCCAGCACACCCATTGTGTGCACGTATAAGGCCATTCCTGTTGAGTGCCAGATGCGCTCCACACACCTGACATGTGCCTCTTCTTTCCTTGTTAGGTGCACTGTTACCCTGGCTGTGTGGCTGGCTGCATCATCTGCCATACCTCAGGTTGTGTGGTAAGCTCGGGGTGAAGGGAGAATGGCACGTGTGGGTGGAGGCACATACCCTGGGTTGTTCTTGGTGGAGGTGGAAGAGAACGTAGGTCTAGATAGGGTTGGCGGTTTCAAGTCTTTGTGGAAGGTGGGGAGGGGGGAGTGAGGAGTGATGAGGGTGAGGGAGGAGGGGTGATGACCTGGGGAGGCAGACCTGGTAGACTTGTCCACTCACTGCACTAAACGACACCTCATTATACATGACACGATACTATACACTATACACAGCCACCCACTATAAACAACACACCGCTATACACACAAGATGAACAAACACTCCGTTATCAAAACAGGTCTGCATGGTGTATGTGCACGTGTTTTGGAAAGGGGGAAACACGTGCAGTACTAACCCTCCTCCATGTTGCCCATGCTGCTCTCTCCGACCCTCTGATGACCGTTATGTGTCCTCCCTCACTGGCACACACTTCATGTATCCTCCCTCACTGGCACACACTTCATGTATCCTCCCTCACTGGCACACACTTCATGTATCCTCCCTCACTGACACACACTTCATGTATCCTCCCTCACTGGCACACACTTCATGTATCCTCCCTCACTGGCACACACTTCATGTATCCTCCCTCACTGGCACACACTTCATATATCCTCCCTCACTGGCACACACTTCATGTATCCTTCCTCACTGGCACACACTTCATGTATCCTCCCTCACTGGCACACACTTCATGTATCCTCCCTCACTGGCACACACTTTATGTATCCTCCTCACTGGCACACACTTCATGTATCCTCCCTCACTGGCACACACTTCATGTATCCTCCCTCACTGGCACACACTTCATGTATCCTCCCTCACTGGCACACACTTCATGTATCCTCCCTCACTGGCGCACACTTCATATATCCTCCCTCACTGGCACACACTTCATGTATCCTTCCTCACTGGCACACACTTCATGTATCCTCCCTCACTGGCACACACTTCATGTATCCTCCCTCACTGGCACACACTTCATGTATCCTCCCTCACTGGCACACACTTCATGTATCCTCCCTCACTGGCACACACTTCATGTATCCTCCTCACTGGCACACACTTCATGTATCCTTCCTCACTGGCACACACTTCATGTATCCTTCCTCACTGGCACACACTTCATGTATCCTCCTCACTGGCACACACTTCATGTATCCTCCCTCACTGGCACACACTTCATGTATCCTCCCTCACTGGCACACACTTCATGTATCCTCCCTCACTGGCACACACTTCATGTACACAACACTTTTCTTGATTCTAATGGAAGAAATGAAATGTAGTGTCTTCTTGCCACTCCAGAATGAGCTACAGGTAATCCTGGTAGGTGTTCTTTATTGAAAGATATTCCAAAACCACAGAGAGGGATGCCCACAGCCTCTCTCTGCCAGAGTTGTCAATATCATATATATATATATATATATATATATATATATATATATATATATATATATATATATATATATATATATATATATATATATATATATATATATATATATATATATATATGACATAGACGCAGGTTGTTTGAGATGCAAGAAGATTGAGCCAAGGAACGTAGATGGCAGCATTTTTAAAATACAGATGAAGTGTGACACTGGGGTTCACGTTTTCAGGTCGTTTAAGGTTGAATAAGTGAAACGCATTAGACAAAGAACTGGTGGAGGCAAATACCATGCAGAATTTTTATAATTAAGTAAGTATGATTGGGTCCATGAAGCCTGGAATCAGTAAGGTTGTTTGATGAGAAGCAAACCAGAGCCAGGAGCTGTGGAGCCTCCCTTGCAAACACAAGACTGAGAGTATAAACACACACACTAACATGCTCGTACTAGGTCATACGTCAGCACCCTTTATATATGTGAAAGCAAAAACAGGTTTATATTAGTTACCCATGAGGTTTTTGACGCTAGTGGAAGCTAGAGTGTACTCTCAGATCCTCAGTCATCTCTTTCCTTGAGTCCTTACTAGCTGACTTTTTCATGGTTAGTGATGGTACTCTTAGAGTACCTGCTTACTGATGCTCTCAGATTCACAATTTTCAGGAATTTTTATCAACTTTTTGTTTACTTTTATCAACTAACCAACAAACTGGAGTTAAATTTGTAAAGACTTTTCGGTCCACCGTGTGCCATCATCAAGGCTCAATTGAGTGGAAAGAGAGAAAAAATCATGAAGTTAGTTCAGGTGAAGAGAGGTTAGTAGATAGGTAAAGGTAGATTACACAATGTATTGGCAAATTCAAGCACCAATATCCCCCCCCCCCCCAAAAAAAAAAGATAATATAATTCATATTAGAAATGCTGAGTATAAGTTATGTCTCAGCAAGACAGTGTCTGTGAAGGCTGGTGGTGGGATACTCAGCAAGACAGTGTCTGTGAAGGCTGGTGGTGGGATACTCAGCAAGACAGTGTGAAGACTGGTGGAGGGATACCCAGCAATACAGTGTGAAGGCTGGTGGAGGGATACTCAGCAAGACAGTGTCTGTGAAGACTCGTGGAGGGATACTCAGTTTCAACAGAGGACTAACTTTCGTGATTGCTTTGATCAATAAAATAAGAGAAAACAGCTTTATTGGTATGTCATTTTTTTGTTGACCTTCTAGGAATTTTGTGTTTGCTGGCGTTCTTTGTAGAGCTTTGTTTGTTGATGTAATTTAAGGTTTTGTGTTGCTGATGTCAACAAAGATTTTGTGTTGCTGATGTCAACAAAGATTTTGCATATTTACGACATTCTTAATCATGAGTCTCCTGCTCCTGAATAAGAATATTCTTTGCTATTATTTCATCAACACGCCAAACCCGTGGGGGTCAGAGAGGCAATCAAGTATGATGTATGGAAGTGGAAGGTGACTTCATTTCCATAGATCAAGATCCGTTCACCTGCATCAAATCATCTTTGATTTGATGTCACCACCAATTTCTCTCACCCGTTGCCATAGCGTCTTACACCGTCGATTTAAACTAAAAAATATATAAGTGATTTTAAAGTGATTAGATTGATGGAGTTGCAAAGTAAAAGTGGATATAAGATTTGCTTGTGTAAATGCACTTAAGTCTCGCAGAACAGAATTTACAACCATCTTACTTTTTAAACACACACACACACACACACGACAAGGAAACAAGGTTACATTAAATTTCTCAATTACAAATGAGTACGGGTTGAGGAAGCTTGATCAAGACTGGAGCGACAAGGAGAGGTCAGGTATCTGAAGGTGTGGTGAGTGGCGACCTCGCAAGGTGAACCTCTGGTGCCGCCCCTGTCTACCTTGCTCCTCTCTCGGGTCACTAGCCTTCCCTGGGGTGGTGCAGGGACGGGGGCCGGCGGGGCAGAGCTCAGGGCTGAGGATAAGAAGAGGTTAGGCAAAGGTGTTGATCTTCTAACACCAGCTGTGACCCCTCCTCACTCCTCGTGGCTGTGCCAGGTGGCC
>WNWK01008070.1:12500-25000 GCA_009830355.1 Cherax destructor | reverse complement strand
AACGAGTGCACAAAGTAACGGGGCACAAAGTAACGGGGCACAAAGAAACGGGGCACAAAGTTACGGGGCACAAAGTTACGGGGCACAAACTTAGAGAAGCACAAAGTTACGCTGCACAAAGTTACGGGGCACGAAGTTACGGGACGCAAAGTTACGGGGCACAAAGTAACGGGGCACAAAGTTAAAGGTGCACAAAATTATTCTGCACAAAGTTACGCTGCACAAAGTTACGGGGCACAAAATTTCGGGGCACGAAGTTACGGGGTACAAAAACACGGAGTACAAAAACACGGGGTACAAAGTTATGGGGCATAAATTTTCTTCTTTCTCTCCTCTGTCTCCCCCTTCCTTCTCTCATCTGTTTCTCACTTCCGTCTCTTATCTGCCTCTCCCTTCCTTCTTTCATCTGTCTCTCTCTCCCTTCCTTCTCTTCTCTGTCTCTCCCTTTCTTCTCTTATCTGTCTCTCCCGTCCTTCCTCCCTTCTCTCATCTGTCTCTCCCTACCTTCTCTCCTCTGTCTCTCCCTTCCTTCCATCCTCTGTCTCTCCCTTCTCTCCTCTATCTCTCCCTTCCTTCCATCCTTTGTCTCTCCCTTCCTTTCATCCTCTGTCTCTCCCTTCTCTCCTCTGTCTCTCCCTTCCTTCCATCCTCTGTCTCTCACTTCCCTCCTCTGTCTCTCCCTTCCTTCCATCCTCTGTCTCTCCCTTACATCCTCTGTCTCTCCCTTCCTTCCATCCTCCTTCTCTCCCTTAATTTATTTCATTTGTCTTCTTCCTTTCATCTGCTTCCAATCTCTTTCTCTTCCACACTTTTTTCTGTCTGTCTGTCTGTCTGTATGTCTGTATGTATGTATGTCTCTATCTGTCTGTCTGTCCATCTGTCTGTCTCTGTCTCTCTCTCTCTCCCACCTGTCTGTCTTCCACCTCTGTCCCACCTGTCTCTCTCCCACCCGTCTCTGTCTTCCACCTGTCTCTCCCACCCGTCCCTCTCTCCCACCTGTCTCTGTCTCCCACCTGTGTCTCACCTGTCTCTGTCTCCCACCTGTTTCTCACCTGTCTCTGTCTCCCACCTGTCTCTCTCCCCCACCTGTCTCTGTCTCCCACCCGTCCCTCTCTCCCACCTGTCTCTCTCCCACCTATCTGTCTCCCATCCGTCCCTCTCTCCCACCTGTATCTCTCTCCCACCTGTCTCTGTCTCCCACCTGTCTCTCTCCCACCCGTCTCTGTCTCCCACCCGTCCCTCTCTCCCACCTGTATCTCTCTCCCACCTGTCTCTGTCTCCCACCTGTCTCTGTCTCCCACCTGTCTGTCTTCAACCTGTCTCTCACCTGTCTCTCTCTCACCTGTCTCTCCCTCATTCATGCCTCTCTTCTTTCACCTTCTCTCCCTCCCTCCCTACCACACTCGTTCCCTCCCTCCCTACCACACTCGTTCCCTCCCTCCCTCTCTTCCTCCCTCGTTCGCTCTCTCCCTTCCTCCCTCACTCGCTCCCTCCCTACTTTACTTGCCCCCTCCCTCGCTCCCTCCCTCACTCCCTCGCTCTCTCGCTCCCTCCCTCGCTCTCTCGCTCCCTCCCTCGCTTCCTCCCTCACTCGCACCTTCCCTCTCTTACTCGCTCCCTCCCTCCTTCACTCGCTCCTCCCTCGTCCTCCTTCTTCGCTCCCTCAGTCGTTCCCTTCTCCTCACTCGCTCCCTCCTCGCTCCCTCCTCGTCCCTCCTCACTGTTCCTCCTCCTCACTGCTCCCTCTCTCCTTCCCTCTCTCCTTCTCTCACTCGATCACTCCCTCCCTCGCTCCCTCTCTCCCTCACTCGCTTCCTCACTCGCTCCCTCCCCTTCCTCCTCGCTCCTCTCTCCTTCGCTCCTCCTCCCTCACTCGCTCCCTCGTTCCCTCACTTGCTCCCTCTCTCCCTTACTCGCTCCCTCCCTCTCTCAGTCGCTCCCTCCCTCCCTGAAACGCTCTCTCACTCGCTCCCTCCTTCCCTCACTCGATCTCTCCTTCCCTCGCTCCCTCCCAATCTCCCTCTCTCGCTCCCTCCTTCCCTTATTCGATCTCTCTCTCCTCTCTCCTCCTCTCTCCTCCTCCTCTCTCCCTCACTTGCTTGCTCCCTCGCTCCCTCCCTCTCTCACTATATCCCTCCCTCTGTTCCCCGCTCCCTCCTTCTCTCACTAGCTCCCTCCCTCACTCGCTCCTTCCCTTTCTCCCTCGCTTCCTCCCTCCCTTACTTGTTCCCTCCCTCTCTCCCTCGTTTCCTCCCTCCGTCACTAGCTCCATCTTTCCTCCTCTGCTCCCTCCTCCTCCTCGTTCCTCCCTCCCACAATTGCTCCTCCTTCTCTCTGTTTCTCCTCCTTCACTGCTCACTAGCTCCTGCTCTCTCCTCACTCGCTCACTATCTCCATGTCCTCCTCTCTCAATAGCTCTCTCTCCTCACTAGCTCCTTGTCCTCCTCCCTCGTCCTCTCTTCTTACTGCTCCCTCCTCCTCCTCTCTACTGTCCTCCCTCTCTCACTCGCTCCTTTCCTCCCTCACTGGCTCCTCACTCGCTCACTATCTCCCCCGCTCCTTCCCTCTCTCACTAGCTCTCTCTCTCCCTCACTAACTCCCTTGCTCCCTCCCTCCCTCGCTCCCTCTCTCTCTTACTCGCTCCCTCCCTCTCTCACTTGCTCCCTTCCTCCCTCACTCGCTCCCTCACTCGCTCCCTCCATCACTCACTCCCTCCTTCCCTCACTCCCTCCTTCCCTCACTCGATCTCTCCTTCTCTCGCTCCCTCCCAATCTCCCTCGCTCCCTGTCTCGCTCCCTCCTTCCCTTATTCGATCTCTCCCTCACTCCCTCCCTCTCTCACTAGCTCTCTCCCTCCCTCCTTCCCTCGCTGTCTTCCTCGCTCACTCTCTCCCTCGCTCCCTCCCTCGCTCCCTCTCTTGATCCCTCACTCGCTCCCTAAGTCACTCGTTCCCGCCCTCACTCGCTCCCTCCCTCACTCGCTCCCTCCCTCACTCGCTCCCTCCCTCTCTCATTAGCTTCCTCTCTAATTCACTTGCTCCCTCCCACTCTCCCTCGTTTCCTCCCTCTCTCACTCGCTCATTAGCTCCCTCGCTTCCTCTCTCACTCGCTCACTATCTCCCTCGCTTCCTCCCTCTCTCACTAGCTCCCTCCTCTCCTCCTTCCTCTTCCCTCACTGCTCACTCCTTCTCCTCCTCCTCTCGCTACTCCACTCTACTAGCTCCTTCGCTCGCTTCCTCCCTCCGTCTCTTGCTCCCTCGCTCTCTCCCTCCTCCCTCGCTCCCTCCCTTTCTCACTAGCTCCCTTCTTCCCTCACCAGCTCCCTATCTCCTCTCTCTCCACCAACATTGCTGTTGTTTCTGTCACTCTGCCTATCTACCTTTCTTTCACTCATATTTTTCTCCCTGGTCTTTCTTTCCTTGATCTTTCTCTCCCTAAACTTTCTCCCCCTGATCTTTCTCTCCCTAAACTTTTTCTCCCTGAACTTTCTCTCCCTAAACTTTTTCTCCCTGAACTTTGTCTCCCTGAACTTTCTCTCCCTTGCCTCCCTGCATTTCCTTCCCTTTCTACCTCACTTTTTTCCTCCTTGCCCTTCTGGTAATCTTCCCTTCCTGACTAAGTCTTCCCCTCAGCCTTTCCTGCCCTTAATGCCCTTCAGGCACTTTCTATTATTGCCCTTTCTGGCTCCTGCTCTTCCTTCTCCCTGCCCTCTCCTCTCCTGCCCTTTGTTCTCCTGCCATCTGCTCTACTGTCCTTTGTTCTCCCTGCCCTCTGCTCTCCTGCCCTTTGTTCTCCCTGCCCTCTGCTCTCTTGCCCTTTGTTCTAACTGTCATCTGCTCTCCTACCATTTGTTCTCCCTGCCCTCTGTTCTCCTGCCCTTTGTTCTCCTGCCCTTTGTTCCCCTGCCCTTTGTTATCCTGCCCTTTGTTCTCATGCCCTCTGCTCTCCTGACCTTTGTTCTTCCTGCCCTCTGTTCTCCTGCCCTTTGCTCTCCTGCCTTTTGTTCTCCTGTCCTGTGCTCTCCTGCCTTTTGTTCTCCCTGCCCTTTGTTCTCCTGCCCTTTGCTCTTCTGCCCTTTGTTCTCCTGCCTTCTGCCTTCTTGCCCTCTGCTCACCTGTACTCTGCCTTCTTGCCCTCTGTTCTCCTGACCTTTGTTCTCCTGCCCTTTGTTCTCATGCCCTCTGCTCTCCTGCCCTTTGTTCTCCCTGCCCTCTGTTCTCCTGCCCTTTGTTATCCCTGTCATCTGCTGTCTTACCCTTTGTTCTCCCTGCCCTTTGTTCTCCTGCCCTTTGCTCTCCTGCCCTTTGTTCTCATGCCCTCTGCCTCCCTGCCCTCTGCTCACCTGTCCTCTGCCTTCCTGCCCTCTGTTCTCCTACCTTTTGTTCTCCTGCCATCTGCTGACGTACCTTTTGTTCTCCCTGCCCTTTGTTCTTCTTCCATTTGTTCTCCTGCCCCCTGCCTCCCTGTCCTCTGCTCTCCTGCCCTCTGCTTCCCTGTCCTCTGCCTTCCTGCCATCTGCTCCCCGGTTATCTGTTCTCCTGTCCTCTGCTCTCATGCCCCCAGCCCCATGCCCCCAGCCCCCATCCCCCTGCCCATACACTGCCTCTGCCCTCTGCTCACACTGCTCCTCACTGCTCCTATACACTGCCCCTGCCATCACTGCCCCTGCCATACACTGCCCCTGCATACACTGCCCCTGCCATACACTGCCCTGCCATACACTGCTTCCTGCCATACACTGCCCCCTGCCATACCTGCCTTCTCTGCTCCTCCATACACTGCCCTGCCATACACTGCCCTGCCATACACTGGCTCCCTGCATACACTGCCTGCTACACTGCCCCTGCCTATACACTGCCTCTGCCATACACTGCTCCCTGCCATACACTGCCCCCTGCCATCACTCCCTGCCATACACTGCCCCTGCCATACACTGCTCCCTGCCATACACCCTGCCACTGCCTCGCATACACTGCCCCTGCCATCACTGCTCCCTGCCATACACTGCCCCCTGCCATACACTGCCCTGCCATACACTGCCCCCTGCCATACACTGCCCCTGCCATACACTGCCCCTGCCATACACTGCCCCTGCCATACACTGCCCCTGCCATACACTGCCCCTGCCATACACTGCCCCTGCCATACACTGCCCCTGCCATACACTGCCCCCTGCCATACACTGCCCCTGCCATACACTGCCCCTGCCATACACTGCCGCCACTGCCCATACACTGCCCCTGCCATACACTGCCGCCATACACTGCCCATACATCCTGCCACTCCCTGCCATACACTGCCCCCTGCCATACACTGCCCCTGCCATACACTGCCCCCTGCCATACACTGCCCCTGCCATACACTGCCCCTGCCACCCAGCAGTCTCACAGACCGACGCTCAGTCGCTGACACTAAAAATATCAGACGAAAGTGAAAGTAAGACTGAGACATTGTTGTTATTGTTGTTGTTGTTGTTAGTGTTGCTGTTGTTGTTAGTGTTGCTATTGTTGTTAGTGTTGTTGTTGTTGTTAGTGTTTCTGTTGTTGTTATTGTTGCTGTTGTTGTTAGTGTTGCTGGTATTGTTAGTGTTGCTATTGTTGTTAGTGTTGCTGTTGTTGTTAGTGTTGATGTTGTTCGTGTTGTTGTTGTTGTTGTTGTTACTCTTGTTGTTAGTGTTGCTGCTGTTGTTAGTGTTGCTGTTGTTGTTCGTGTTGATGTTGTTGTTGTTGGTAGTGCTGCTGTTGTTGTTATTGTTGCTGTTGTTGTTAGTGTTGCTGTTGTTGTTAGTGTTGATGTTGTTGTTAGTGTTGCTGTTGTTGTTAGTGTTGCTGTTGTTGTTACTCTTGTTGTTAGTGTTGCTGTTGTTGTTAGTGTTGCTGTTGTTGTTCGTGTTGATGTTGTTGTTGTTGGTAGTGCTGCTGTTGTTGTTATTGTTGCGGTTGTTGTTAGTGTTGCTGCTGTTGTTAGTGTTGCTGTTGTTGTTAGTGTTGCTGTTGTTGTTACTCTTGTTGTTAGTGTTGCTGTTGTTGTTAGTGTTGATGTTGTTGTTCGTGTTGTTGTTGTTGTTACTCTTGTTGTTAGTGATACTGTTGTTGTTAGTGTTGCTGTTGATGTTCGTGTTGCTGTTGTTGTTGTTGGTGGTGCTGCTGTTGTTGTTGTTAGTGTTGCTATTGTTGTTAGTGTTGCTGTTGTTGTTAGTGTTGCTGTTATTGTTAGTGTTGCGGTTGTTGTTAGTGTTGCTGTTGTTGTTAGTGTTGCTGTTGTTGTTAGTGTTGCTGTTGTTGTTAGTGTTGCTGTTATTGTTAGTGTTGCTGTTGTTGTTAGTGTTGCTGTTATTGTTAGTGTTGCGGTTGTTGTTAGTGTTGCTGTTGTTGTTAGTGTTGCGGTTGTTGTTAGTGTTGCTGTTATTGTTAGTGTTGCTGTTGTTGTTAGTGTTGCTGTTATTGTTAGTGTTGCGGTTGTTGTTAGTGTTGCTGTTGTTGTTAGTGTTGCTGTTATTGTTAGTGTTGCTGTTGTTGTTAGTGTTGCTGTTATTGTTAGTGTTGCTGTTGTTGTTAGTGTTGCTGTTATTGTTAGTGTTGCGGTTGTTGTTAGTGTTGCTGTTGTTGTTAGTGTTGCTGTTATTGTTAGTGTTGCGGTTGTTGTTAGTGTTGCTGTTGTTGTTAGTGTTGCTGTTGTTGTTAGTGTTGATGTTGTTGTTAGTGTTGCTGTTATTGTTAGTGTTGCTGTTGTTGTTAGTGTTGCTGTTATTGTTAGTGTTGCTGTTGTTGTTAGTGTTGATGTTATTGTTAGTGTTGTGGTTGTTGTTAGTGTTGCTGTTGTTGTTAGTGTTGCAGTTGTTGTTAGTGTTGCTGTTATTGTTAGTGTTGCTGTTGTTGTTAGTGTTGCTGTTATTGTTAGGGTTGCGGTTGTTGTTAGTGTTGCTGTTGTTGTTAGTGTTGCTGTTATTGTTAGTGTTGCTGTTGTTGTTAGTGTTGCTGTTGTTGTTAGTGTTGCTGTTGTTGTTAGTGTTGCGGTTGTTGTTAGTGTTGCTGTGTATTGTTAGTGTTGCTGTTGTTGTTAGTGTTGCTGTTGTTGTTAGTGTTGCGGTTGTTGTTAGTGTTGCTGTTATTGTTAGTGTTGCTGTTGTTGTTAGTGTTGCTGTTATTGTTAGTGTTGCTGTTGTTGTTCGTGTTGTTGTTAATCTTGTTGTTAGTGTTGATGTTGTTGTTAGTGTTGCTATTGTTGTTGTTACTGATGTTGTTATTCTTGTTAGTGTTGTTGGTTTTGTAGTTACTGTTGTTACTGTTGTTGCTGTTGTTGTTGTTATTACTGTTGTAATTGTCTTCATGTTGTTGCGGATGTACCCAACACACTGCGGATGTACCCAACACACTGCGGATGTACCCAACACACTGCGGATGTACCCAACACAGTGCGGATGTACCCAACTCAGTGCGGATGTACCCAACTCAGTGCGGATGTACCCAACACACTGCGGATGTACCCAACACACTGCGGAAGTACCCAACACACTGCGGATGTACCCAACACACTGCGGATGTACCCAACACACTGCGGATGTACCCAACACAGTGCGGATGTACCAACTCAGTGCGGATGTACCCAACTCAGTGCGGATGTACCCAACTCAGTGGATGTACCCAACTCAGTGCGGATGTACCCAACTCAGTGCGGATGTACCCAACACACTGCGGAAGTACCCAACACACTGCGGATGTACCCAACACACTGCGGATGTACCCAACACAGTGCAGATGTACCCAACTCAGTGCGGATGTACCCAACTCAGTGCGGATGTACCCAACTCAGTGCGGATGTACCCAACTCAGTGTGGATGTACCCAACACACTGCGGAAGTACCCAACACACTGCAGATGTACCCAACACACTGGGGATGTACCCAACACAGTGCGGATGTACCCAACTCAGTGCGGATGTACCCAACTCAGTGCGGATGTACCCAACTCAGTGCGGATGTACCCAACACAGTGCGGATGTACCCAACTCAGTGCGGATGTACCCAACACACTGCGGAAGTACCCAACACACTGCGGATGTACCCAACACACTGCGGATGTACCCAACACACTGTGGATGTACCCAACACAGTGCGGATGTACCCAACTCAGTGCGGATGTACCCAACTCAGTGCGGATGTACCCAACACAGTGCGGATGTACCCAACTCAGTGCGGATGTATCCAACACACTGCGGAAGTACCCAACACACTGCGGATGTACCCAACACACTGCGGATGTACCCAACACACTGCGGATGTACCCAACACACTGTGGATGTACCCAACACAGTGCGGATGTACCCAACACACTGCGGAAGTACCCAACACACTGCGGATGTACCCAACACACTGCGGATGTACCCAACACACTGCGGATGTACCCAACACACTGTGGATGTACCCAACACAGTGCGGATGTACCCAACACACTGCGGATGTACCCAACACACTGTGGATGTACCCAACACAGTGCGGATGTACCCAACACACTGCGGATGTACCCAACACACTGCGGAAGTACCCAACACACTGCGGATGTACCCAACACACTGCGGATGTACCCAACACACTGCGGATGTACCCAACACACTGCGGAAGTACCCAACACACTGCGGATGTACCCAACACACTGCGGATACAACACTGCGGATGTACCCAACACACTGCGGATGTACCCAACACACTGCGGATGTACCCAACACATTGCGGATGTACCCAACACAGTGCGGATGTACCCAACACAGTGCGGATGTACCCAACTCAGTGCGGATGTACCCAACTCAGTGCGGATGTTCCCAACACAGTGCGGATGTACCCAACTCAGTGCGGATGTACCCAACACACTGCGGATGTACCCAACTCAGTGCGGATGTACCCAACACACTGCGGATATACCCAACAAAGTGCGGATGTACCAAACACAGTGCGGATGTACCCAACACAGTGCGGATGTACCCAACACACTGCGGATGTACCCAACACAGTGCGGATGTACCCAACGCACTGCGGATGTACCCAACACAGTGGGGATGTACCCAACACAGTGCGGATGTACCCAACACAGTGCGGATGTACCCAACACACTGCGGATGTACCCAACAAAGTGCGGATGTACCCAACACAGTGCGGATGTACCCAACACACTGCGGATGTACCCAACAAAGTGCGGATGTACCCAACCCAGTGCGGATGTACCCAACACAGTGCGGATGTACCCAACACAGTGCGGATGTACCCAACACAGTGCGGATGTACCCAACACACTGCGGATGTACCCAACAAAGTGCGGATGTACCCAACTCAGTGCGGATGTACCCAACTCAGTGCGGATGTTTCCAACACAGGTCGGATGTACCCAACTCAGTGCGGATGTACCCAACACACTGCGGATGTACCCAACTCAGTGCGGATGTACCCAACACACTGCGGATGTACCCAACACAGTGCGGATGTACCCAACACAGTGCGGATGTGCCCAACACAGTGCGGATGTACCCAACACACTGCGGATGTACCCAACACAGTGCGGATGTACCCAACGCACTGCGGATGTACCCAACACAGTGCGGATGTACCCAACACACTGCGGATGTACCCAACACAGTGCGGATGTACCCAACACAGTGCGGATGTACCCAACACAGTGCGGATGTACCCAACACAGTGCGGATGTACCCAACAAAGTGCGGATGTACCCAACCCAGTGCGGATGTACCCAACACAGTGCGGATGTACCCAACACAGTGCGGATGTACCCAACACAGTGCGGATGTACCCAACACAGTGCGGATGTACCCAACACACTGCGGAGCATGGAATGGATTGTGAAGGACCTGCCTAGTATGGGCCAACAGTCCTGCTGCAGTGTTCCTCCTGTATTATGTTCTTATGATACTGTTGTAGTTGTCTCTCACTCGGGCTCAAATTATCTTCTCGTCCCTATCTGTCTGACCTGCTGTCTGTCTGACCTGCTGTCTGTCTGACCTGCTGTCTGTCTGTCCTGCTGTCTGTCTGACCTGCTCTCTGTCTGTCCTATTGTCTGTCTGACCTGCTCTCTGTCTGTCCTGCTGTCTGTCTGTCCTGCTGTCTGTCTGACCTGCTGTCTGTCTGACCTGCTGTCTGTCTGTCCTGCTGTCTGTCTGACCTGCTCTCTGTCTGTCCTATTGTCTGTCTGACCTGCTCTCTGTCTGTCCTGCTGTCTGTCTGTCCTGCTGTCTGTCTGACCTGCTGTCTGTCTGACCTGCTGTCTGTCTGTCCTGCTGTCTGTCTGTCCTGCTGTCTGTCTGACCTGCTGTCTGTCTGTCCTGCTGTCTGTCTGTCTTGCTGTCTGTCTGACCTGCTGTCTGTCTGACCTGCTGTCTGTCTGACCTGCTGTCTGTCTGTCCTGCTTTCTGGCTCATCTGCTGTCTGTCTGACCTGCTGTCTGTCTGACCAGCTGTCTGTCTGACCTGCTGTCTGTCTGTCCTGCTTTCTGGCTCATCTGATGTCTGTCTGACCTGCTTTCTGGCTCACCTGCTGTCTCGCTGATCTGCTGTCTGGCTAACCTGCCGTCTGGCTGACCTGCCGTCTGGCTGACCTGCCGTCTGGCTGACCTGCCGTCTGGCTGACCTGCCGTCTGGCTGACCTGCCGTCTGGCTGACCTGCCGTCTGGCTGACCTGCCGTCTGGCTGACCTGCCGTCTGGCTGACCTGCTGTCTGGCTGACCTGTCGTCTGGCTGACCTGCCGTCTGGCTGACCTGCTGTCTGGCTCACCTGCCGTCTGGCTGATCTACTGTCTGGCTCACCTTTTGTCTGGCTGGCCTGCTGTCTGGCTGACCTACTGTCTGTCTGTCCTGTTGTCTGGCTGACCTGCTGTCTGGCTGACCTGCTGTCTGGCTCACCTGCCGTCTGGCTGATCTACTGTCTGGCTCACCTGTTGTCTGGCTGGCCTGTTGTCTGGCTGACCTACTGTCTGTCTGTCCTGTTGTCTGGCTGACCTACTGTCTGTCTGTCCTGTTGTCTGGCTGACCTGCTGTCTGGCTCACCTGCTGTCTGGCTCACCTGTTGTCTGGCTGGCCTGTTGTCTGGCTGACCTACTGTCTGTCTGTCCTGTTGTCTGGCTGACCTACTGTCTGTCTGTCCTGTTGTCTGGCTGACCTGCTGTCTGGCTCACCTGCCGTCTGGCTGATCTACTGTCTGGCTCACCTGTTGTCTGGCTGGCCTGCTGTCTGGCTCACCTGCTGTCTATCTGTCCTGTTGTCTGGCTCACCTGCTGTCTGGCTCACCTGCTGTATGGCTCACCTGCTGTCTGTCTGTCCTGTTGTCTGGCTCACCTGCTGTCTGGCTCACCTGCTGTCTGGCTCACCTGCTGTCTGGCTCACCTGCTGTCTGGCTCACCTGCTGTCTGGCTGACTGGCTGAACACATACACTCACCTAGGTGAACACGTACACTCACCTAGGTGAACACGTACACTCACCTAGGTGAACACGTACACTTACCTAGGTGAACACGTACACTCACCTAGGTGAACACGTACACTCACCTAGGTGAACACGTACACTCACCTAGGTGAACACGTACACTCACCTAGGTGCATGTGCTCCCTGCTTCAGGAGTCATTCTTTAGCTACCTTCCAGAAAGGTGTGTTCAGGCTGGTGATGGGCTCTTGATGCGAGGAAATGGTGTTCTCCTTACCTTTCGTAGGAGAGAAAGTGAGTGAGTGTGTGTGTGTTTGTATGTTGTGTGTGTGTTTGTACTCACCTAGTTGTGGTTGCAGGGGTCGAGTCACAGCTCCTGCCCCCGCCTCTTCACTGGCCGCTACTCGGTCACTCTTCCCTCTCCATGAGTTTTATCATACCTCTTCTTAAAGCTATGTGTGGATGCTGCCTCCACTACATCACTTCCCAGACTATTCCACTTCATGACAACTCTGTGACTGAAGAAATACTTCCTAACATCCCTGTGATTCATCTGAGTCTTCAACTTCCAATTGTGACCCCTTGTTGCTGTGTCCCATCTCTGGAACATCCTGTCTTTGTCCATCTTGTTGATTACTCTAAGTATTTTATATGTCGTTATTATATCCCCCCTCTCTCTCCTGTCCTCCAGTGTCGTCAGGTCGATTTCTCTTAACCTCTCCTCGTAGGACATACCCCTTAGCTCCAGGACTAGTCTTGTTGCAAACCTTTGCACTTTCTCTAGTTTCCTTACGTACTTGGCTAGGTGAGTGTTCCAAACTGGCGCTGCATACTCCAGAATGGGCCTAACGTACACAGTGTACAGGGTCTTGAGTGATTCCTTATTAAGATGTCGGATGCTGTTCTTAGGTTGTCTAGGCGTCCGTATGCTTCAGCAGTTATTTGGTTGATGTGCGCTTCAGGAGATGTGCCTGGTGTTATACTAACCCCAAGATCCTTTTCCTTGAGTGAGGTTTGTAGTATCTAGCCCCCTAGACTGTACTCCGTCTGTGGTCTTTTTTGCCCTTCCCCAATCTTCAT
>WNWK01008070.1:0-7500 GCA_009830355.1 Cherax destructor | reverse complement strand
TGGCAGGAGTGGGTATGGAGGAGGGCAGGAGGCGTATGGAGGATAGCAAGAGTGAATATGGAGGGGCAGGAGAGGGTATGGAGGGGCAGGAGAGGGTATGGAGGGGGCAGAAGGTATGGAGGAGGGCAGGAGTGGGTATGGAGGGGGCAGGAGAGGGTATGGAGGGGGCAGAAGAGGGTATGGAGGAGGGCAGGAGTGGGTATAGAAGGGGGCAGGAGTGGGTATTGAGGAGGCCCGGAGTGGATATGGAAGGGGCAGGAGTGGGTATGGAGGAGGGCAGGAGTGGGTATGGTGGGGCAGGAGTGTGTATGGAAGAGGGCAGGAGTGGGTATGGAGGAAGGCAGGAGTGGGTTTGGAGGGGGCAGGAGAGGGTATGGAGGAGGGCAGGAGTGGGAATGGAGGAGGGCAGGAGTGGGTATGGAGGGGGAAGGAGAGGGTATGGAGGATGGCAGGAGTGGGTATGGAGGATAGCAGGAGTGGGTATGGAGGGGGCAGGAGAGGGTATGGAGGATGGCAGGAGTGGGTATGGAGGAGGGTAGGAGTGGGTATTAAGGATGGCAGGAGTGGGTATGGAGGGGGCAGGAGAGGGTATGGAGGATTACAGGAGTGGGTATGGAGGAGGGCAGGAGAGGGTATGGAGGTGGCAGGGAGGGTATGGAGGGGCAGGAGAGGGTATGGAGGAGGGCAGGAGTGGGTATGGAGGGAGCAGGAGAGGATATGGAGGAGGGCAGGAGTGGGTATGGAGGGGGCAGGAGAGGGTATGGTGGAGGGCAGGAGTGGGTATACAGGAGGGCAGGAGTGGGTAATGAGGAGGGCAGGATTGGGTATAGAGGGGGCCGGAGTGGGTATGGAGGAGTGCAGGAGTGGGTATGGAGGGGCAGGAGTGGGTATGGAAGAGGGCAGGAGTGAGTATGGAGAAGGGCAGGAGTGGGTATGGAGGGAAGGATCATCAGAGAGGGAAGGATCATCAGAGAGGGGAGGATCATCAGAGAGGGAAGGATCATCAGAGAGGGAAGGATCATCAGAGAGGGGAGGATCATCAGAGAGGGAAGGATCGTCAGAGAGAAAAGAAACATGAGAGAGGGAAGGATCATCAGAGGGGAGGATCATCAGAGAGGGAAGGATCGTCAGAGAGGGAAGGATCATCAGAGAGGGAAGGATCGTCAGAGAGGGAAGGATCATCAGAGAGGGAAGGATCATCAGAGAAGGAATGATCATCAGAGAGGGAAGGATCATCAGAGAGGGAAGGATCGTCAGAGAGGGAAAGATCATCAGAGAGGGAAGGATCATCAAAGAGGAAAGGATTATCAGAGAGGGAAGGATCATCAAAGAGGGAAGGATCATAAGAGAGGGAAGGATCATCAGAGAGGGAAGGATCATCAAAGAGGAGAGGATTATCAGAGAGGGAAGGATCATCAAAGAGGGAAGGATCATAAGAGAGGGAAGGATCATCAGAGAGGGAAGTATCATCCGAGAGGAGAGGATCATCATAGAGGAGAGGATCATCATAGAGGAGAGGATCATCATAGAGGTGAGGATCATCATAGAGGTGAGGATCACATTCTAGTTAATCGTCGTGTTTTTTAATGTGAAAAATATAAAGGTGTTTCAGATTATTTAATATTAATTTCATAAATGTTCAAATACTTCATCTATAATTTCTTATATAGGTGTGAAGTATGGGGTTTAAACGTTGCAGCGAAGAGGAGACTGGAGGCAGTGGAGGTGCTAGTGGTGTTATTCAGAAGGTTGAGAATGGGTTGTTGAGTTGATCCTGCAATTTAGTGAGGAACTTAGGAGGGTATTTTATATAAATCTGGAAAGGGGGGTGGGCGGAGGGAGGGGTAAAGGTTATCCCAGGATGGGTTGGAGGGAGGGGTAAAGGATGGGCTGGAGGGAGGGGGGTAGAGAAGGTTTATAGTGCTATGTGCCTGGACATCCAGCAGGCTTGGGTGAGCTCGTTAGATTGGAATTAGTTAAGGCAAACGTTTTTATAACTTAACGTGCTGTTGGAGTGTGAGCACTCTAAAGGAAGGGCCATCTAAACTGTGATGTCATCACGCTTCTGGCAAGACAACGATTGAAGGAATGAAGGTGGATGTGTTTCCTCTTTTTTTTTGGGGGGGGGGGGTCGCCCTAGCTGGGTGTAAGATGGCTGATTTGATAAAATAAAAATAAAAAAATAAAGAATTTCATATTGCTTAAAATCTTTGTAGTTGTTATGGTGTTCTGTAATTATCGTTCTTCTGCCCATTACACGTTCCTCTTTTATCTCACAACTACTGCTTACATGTACCTCTTTTACACTACCACCTACGCCGCCCACCTGTACCTCTATAATCGTACCAATACCGTCTACACTGCCCACCTGTACCTCTATAATCATACCAATACCGCGTACACTGCCCACCTGTACCTCTGTAATCTTACCACTACCACCTACATGTGTTTTTGTTATCTCACGTCTACCTGCCACAAGGTGGGCAGCGGGGACTTAGTAAAGCTCCATAATAAACATAACTTCTTGTAAGAGTTAAACAAAAAAAAAACGGTTTTAAATACGTTCCAGAGAAGTTATTTGGCACAACATAAACTTTCACTATAATTTTTAATTAAAAACATCATTTGTTATATTCAGTTTTAGCGGCTCGTTAATGGGTAACCTGACCTTTATCCTGATTAGGACGAGTGACTTTTTTACTGTCCACTTAGCTAGTATTAATCCATCAGCTGCCATCGTCGGGTCAAAAAAGGTCAGATCACTCTCTGACAGTATCTCTTCCTGTCCAATTACATGCGTTGTTGTACCGTGTTAGAACGTTGGTCTCACAACAGAAAGGTGCCAGTTTCATTTGCCAGGCGAGGTGGAAATTACGCCAGTCTGTGTGGCATTTGTGGATAATCCTGGATTATTAATCCTCCAGAGTTAATAACCCGTAGAAAGTGTTCCATTCCACCAGTCTCCATCAACAAGTTCGCCTCTGCAACCTGCGCAGTTTACCTTCGTGATCACTTCAGAGTAATTACGTCCACAGGCAGCACCGCTACTGTACTAGGTGCTGCCAGTTTCAACCTGATGAATAATGGAGGTAGATTAAGAACTAGTCATTCAGGAGGTCGTCAGAAATTCTTAAAGGTCTGATTCATATTATTATGCTTTCAAACAACCTGACAGTCATTTGTAAATTCTAGGGTCATGTTGCGGGCCAAAATAAGGACTCGAATGATTCAGTGAAGTTTCGGCTACAGGTGCGTATCGAAGCATTCATTTTGTATTGTTGTTGTAGCTGGGTTACCTAGTTTCAGTGGCTCCTTGATGGCAGCTACGATGTATTTCCTCTCTTCTGGTAAACCTCCTTAACATTATTAAAAGTTCGCCTGTGATATAGAATTTGCTCTTTGATGCAGACGTCGGTCTGTGATAAAGAAGTTGTCCAGTGATTTAGTAAACTAAGATAATTGTCATCATTATTATAAAGAGTATACAAAAACAACAATGGCGATTGAATATATTTTCGTTAAAATATAAATAAACAAATAAATACATATATCTAATTTGAGTATATCAATAAATATAGATCAACAATAACAATCTTCATTGAACAAAAACATCGCAGTGATAACGACCAACAGATCACAACATAAACTGCTATACGTCAGCTACAAATAAAAGAGAAATTATTGTGGTAAAAACAGCACAGAGGAGCAATTGGAAGCCGTCAAGTGTGAAGTCAGGCAGGTAGTTATTAACACTCCGCCCCTAGGCCAACCCAGGTGGCAATAAAGATGAATAAAAGTAAGTTGCATCGCCCGAGCCGGTAAAGTAGGGCACTCAGGCCAGCAAGAACCTGTCAGTCTTCATAATGGCAACACAAACACATTCGTTGGACGGGAATTTTCTGAACTATTGTGCATTACTTTCATTCATGTTCAGGCATAAGTTATGATTTCTTTTTTATATATATATATAGCGGAACGTCTTGCTATGCTACATTAATCTCAGATAACTAGATAAACTAAGAGGTAACTAGACTGCGGCTAGTCCTCACTACTTGGCTAGTGGGTGGCAGCAAGCAGACGTGCCCCACCACCTGCTGGACCTATCATATATATCATCATGAAAGCACGAACTTTAAATGAGACTCATTAGAGATGGGACCAGAGCACAAAACAAACTTGCCTCCACTCACCTAGATAAACCCAAGGTTATCAAGCTTCACTGTGACAAAGAAAGCATTATTTTTTCTGTTTCTTCAGCGACGCTGTTACAAGCAGTAATAAATACCCTAGACTTTGAGGCAAAGAAATAAATGATGGGATTAGACTGATATTACAAGTAAATAAACAGAGGATGTGGCAATGAAGTGTTCACCTTAAGCGAAGGAAAAAAAACATCCCACCGACGACGTGTCTCAGCTGAGCAGTACAGGTTCCATAACGTAAGGAACTAACACACACACGTCATGATAAAAAGGCTGCGGGAAAACTCATAAATAAGTGCACTAAGCTGCTTAAGAAATAACCTCAACAACGAACTTATTCACACCTGACGCAGCCCCCGTTCTTCAGTTGCTAGGCGACACTCCAGTCAAAATATTAGCAAGGATAATACAGCATTCAGAGGAATGTTCAGAGTGAAAAATCTCCAGAAGATGAACTCTCCTAATTATACACAAATATGAAAATAATAAATAAAAACAATTGTTACGGGAATCAGACAGCTATAAGCAGCAGCTGAAAACTTTCAGATAAAAGAATCAACATCTTCAACACAAAAAAAAAAACACTACACGAAACATGATGGGAACGTGTTGAGGACTTCCCATTCTTTGAAAGACGGAATGAAAAAAAATTCAATAAGACTAGAATTCCATATAAATAATTAAAACTTTGAAATGAATGAAAAGGAAGTCAAACAGAGCACCAAGGAACACTAAGCAACTGATCATGAATAATATATGATATTCATCACGAACACGGATGACAGTATCGCAAGCCTCACACAAGTGCGAAATGTGTGGTTAAGTGTAGAAACAACAATCGAAATCATATTAAAGCTCCATTAAAACAACAACAGCCAAGTGTCACAGGTCCAGCAGTACAAGTATTACGAACATAAGTTGTAGTCTGATGGTCTGTAACACCTGGTCGTAAATACAAACTTAGCAGGGCAAGTGAGGGCAATGTATACAAGCAGGAGTAGATTATTTACCCGTGTAGTCCTTCACCAGTAATATGACAAATTGTAATGGTACAAGTGAGAGCCATATGTAAACACAGTGGATATGACCAGAGACGATGAAAGTCTACGAATTCTGCTCTGTGTGTTGAAAATGTTACTTTGCAAAATACGCGGGCTTTCGCATGACTGGCGGTTGAAATAGTAATAGGCATAACAGTGTGGGGCCCCAGCCTGCTACACTCTGAACTGCTAGTTCACTGGTAGAAAGGGCATCCCAAAATGGGTGTGTGACACACGTAGCATAAAATGTAACAAACTCTGCGCACGTCACGATGTCAAACAAGCCTTGTGATGACTTCCATCTACCAGACAGAGAGAAAGAGGTGCAACATTATGCGGTATTACAGGCATCCCAACAAACCCTCTACCTTAGACTCATACATCACATCTCCATAGCCAAGTAGCTGAGCTACTGCACTGTCGAATCCTATTCTAACTACGTACCTACCCTGAATCCTGTTTCAATGTATTTAGATATTCTACCCTTATCTTTCCATCCCTGTCCTTGTCAGCCTCTTAAATCTTAAGTCTTGTTACTTACTGTTTGTATGCACAGAGGGATGCTAGGTATGAATCATAACACTGTGCCGTGAGACGCCTGGGAAAAAAAATCCACCACTGGGCAAAAATGAAGGCTGTCCTCTAAGCAGTCCTGCACAATGACTAGTCAGTCACCTGTCACGCCCCATCAGTCACCTGTCACGCCCCGTCAGTCACCTGACACGTCCATCAGTCACTCGCACCTGATAGTGTGACGTCCAGGCCCTTGTTACAACACGCAACAAGACACTGGTGCGTTTGTTATCAAAAAGACGTTACCAGTACAAATGCCACCACAGCTATTAAAATTTTAGGTCAAATAAGTCATATATCACCAATAAATCATCACTACAAACTACACACACACACACCACACACACACACACACACACACACACACACACAGGATATAGACATAGACCAGGATATAGACATAGTACCATACAATTGTTCGTGTAGTAGCAACAATATTATTACCAGTTTATAAGTAGCAACTTTTAGTAGCAGTGCTTAGTAAGATTACAGAATTAGATTTACAATAGGTAGACACTGTGTAAGAGGTGCCAAGACGCACACACACACGCACACGCTTGAAATAGTCGGGGTGTAGTAGACCATACAGCTGTTCTTGTATTAGCAATTATATTTTTATCAGTTATATAGGAAGTAGTATTCTTTTTAGTTTTTGTAGCTAAGTAAGGTAGGAAGACAATTCAAATACGTGGGCGGAGCGCAGGCGCGGTGAGTCAGAGGTAAACATACACACGCACACACAGTGAGGACAGGCGCACACACACACACGTACACACACACTCAGTTAGGCCTAGCATTGACCAGTAGCCCACCAACCATTTCCCTACAAACCCCGTAATCCTCCCACGCACACGCACACACACACACACACACACAACCCCGTAATCCTCCCACGCACATGCACACACACACACACACACACACACACACACACACTTTCTGAAAACCTATATCCCCCATTCTCTCCCTCCCTTTCCCCCTCAAACGCACACCCCCCCTCTCCCTCTCTATACCCCTCTCTCCCCTCCCTTCTCCCTCACACACAAACCCTCCCCTCTCTCCCCTCCCCCTCTCTATACCTCCCTCTCCCTCTCTATACCTCCATCTCCCCCATCTCCCCTCCATATCCCTCCCTCTCCCTCTCCCTACCTCTCTCTCACTCCCTCTCCTCCCTCTCTTTCTCCCACCCCCTCTTCCTCCCTCTCCCTATCTTCCTCCATCTCTCTACCTCCCTCTCTCTCCCTCTACCTATCTCTCTTCCTACCCCTCTACCTCCCTCTCTCTCTCCCTCTCCCTCTTGCTCTCTTTCTCTCTCCCTCTATCCACCCTCTTCTACATTTCCTCTAAGCTATCTCTCTCCCCCACCCCATCCCTATCCTTTCTCCGTTTCTCCCTCAACCCCTTCCTTACCCCTCTTTCTCCTTCCTCCTGACACCTCAATACATCCACAAGGGACTCAGTGGGATGATGGGTGGCTCAGAGGGTGTCAACAAGGAAGAAGATGGCCGACCAGGGAAGGCAACAGTGGGAGGAGGAAATTTCTAGAAGGGAGAAGGAATGGGAGAGGAAGATATTGGTGATCACCGAGGAGCTCGATGAAAGGGAAAGGAATGGGAGAGGAAGCATGGTGATCAGCGAGGACATGGAGAAGAGGATAGCTGAGAGAGTAGAAAATGGGTAATGCA
>WNWK01008069.1:72500-87787 GCA_009830355.1 Cherax destructor | reverse complement strand
GTTGTGATGGTCACTGGTGTGTTGTGAGGGTCACTGGTGTGTTGTGAGGGTCACTGGTGTGTTGTTAAGGTCACTGGTGTGTTGTGAGGGTCACTGGTGTGTTGTGGGGTCACTGGTGTGTTGTGAAGGTCACTGGTGTGTTGTGAGGGTCACTGGTGTGTTGTGGGGTCACTGGTGTGTTGTGAGGGTCACTGGTGTGTTGTGAGGGTTACTGGTGTGTTGTGAGGGTCACTGGTGTGTTGTGGGGGTCACTGGTGTGTTGTGGGGTCACTGGTGTGTTGTGAGAGTCACTGGTATGTTGTGAGGGTCACTGGTGTGTTGTGAGGTCACTGGTGTGTTGTGAAGGTCACTGGTGTGTTGTGAAGGTCACTGGTGTGTTGTGAGGGTCACTGGTGTGTTGTGGGGGTCACTGGTGTGTTGTGAAGGTCACTGGTGTGTTGTGAGGGTCACTGGTGTGTTGTGGGGTCACTGATGTGTTGTGAGGGTCACTGGTGTGTTGTGAGGGTCACTGGTGTGTTGTGAGGGTCACTGGTGTGTTGTGGGGTCACTGGTGTGTTGTGGGGTCACTGGTGTGTTGTGAGGGTCACTGGTATGTTGTGAGGGTCACTGGTGTGTTGTGAAGGTCACTGGATGGCAGCAGCTTCCTAGTTAGTGGTGTGTGGATGGCAGCAGCTTCCTAGTTAGTGGTGTGTGGATGGCAGCAGCTTCCTAGTTAGTGGTGTGTGGATGGCAGCAGCTTCCTAGTTAGTGGTGTGTGGATGGCAGCAGCTTCTAGTTAGTGGTGTGTGGATGGAGCAGCTTCCTAGTTAGTGGTGTGTGGATGGGAGTTCTAGTTAGTGGTGTGTGGCTGGCAGCAGCTTCCTAGTTAGTGGTGTGTGCTGGCAGCAGCTTCCTAGTTAGTGGTGTGTGGATGGCAGCAGCTTCCTAGTTAGTGGTGTGTGGATGGCAGCAGCTTCCTAGTTAGTGGTGTGTGCTGGCAGCAGCTTCCTAGTTAGTGGTGTGTGATGGCAGCAGCTTCCTAGTTAGTGGTGTGTGATGGCAGCAGCTTCCTAGTTAGTGTGTGTGGATGGCAGCAGCTTCCTAGTTAGTGGTGTGTTGATGGCAGCAGCTTCCTAGTTAGTGGTGTGTTGATGGCAGCAGCTTCCTAGTTAGTGGTGTGTGGATGGCAGCAGCTTCCTAGTTAGTGGTGTGTGGCTGGCAGCAGCTTCCTAGTTAGTGGTGTGTGGATGGCAGCAGCTTCCTAGTTAGTGGTGTGTGGATGGCAGCAGCTTCCTAGTTAGTGGTGTGTTGATGGCAGCAGCTTCCTAGTTAGTGGTGTGTTGATGGCAGCAGCTTCCTAGTTAGTGGTGTGTTGATGGCAGCAGCTTCCTAGTTAGTGGTGTGTGGATGGCAGCAGCTTCCTAGTTAGTGGTGTGTGGATGGCAGCAGCTTCCTAGTTAGTGGTGTGTGGATGGCAGCAGCTTCCTAGTTAGTGGTGTGTGGATGGCAGCAGCTTCCTAGTTAGTGGTGTGTGGATGGCAGCAGCTTCCTAGTTAGTGGTGTGTTGATGGCAGCAGCTTCCTAGTTAGTGGTGTGTTGATGGCAGCAGCTTCCTAGTTAGTGGTGTGTGGATGGCAGCAGCTTCCTAGTTAGTGGTGTGTGGATGGCAGCAGCTTCCTAGTTAGTGGTGTGTGGCTAGCAGCGGTAGATGAGTGAACAAGGACTTCAACTCTTTCATTAAATGAGTCCTGACCATTTTCTTCATGTTGAAATAGTCGTTCCGATATGTAGTGTGAGGGGCGCTGTGAGGACCTGACTGTCTGCTTCTTATTGTGTGTACTACCACAACTGCCCTGGTATTCCCTTTGTCCTGCCTTGCTGTCATTGTCCTGCCTTACTATCATTGTCCTGCCTTACTATCATTGTCCTGCCTTACTATCATTGTCCTGCCTTTGTGTATTGTTCCTGCCTTACTTCATTGTGTGTACATTGTGATGCCTTCTATTATTGTTCTGCGTTTATATCATTGTTCCTGCCTTTACTTATATTGTCCTGCCTTATATCATTGTTGCCTTACTATCATTGTCCTGCCTTACTATCATTGTCCTGCCTTACTATCATTGTCGTGCTTACTATCATTTCGTGCCTACTATATTGTCTTGCCTTACTATCATTGTCCTGCCTTACTATCATTGTCCTGCCTTACTATCATTGTCCTGCCTTACTATCATTGTCCTGCCTTACTATCATTATCCTCCCTTACTATCATTGTCTTGCCTTACTATCATTGTCCTGCCTTACTATCATTGTCCTGGCTTACTATCATTGTCCTGCCTTACTATCATTATCCTCCCTTACTATCATTGTCCTGCCTTACTATCATTGTCCTGCCTTACTATCATTGTCCTGCTTTTACTATCATTGTCCTGCTTTACTATCATTGTCCTCCTTACTATCATTGTCTGCCTTACTATCATTGTCCTGCCTTACTATCATTGTCCTGCCTTACATTATCATTGTCCTGTTTACTATCATTGTCCTGTCTTACTATCATTATCCTCCTTACTATCATTGTCTGCCTTACTATCATTGTCCTGCCTTACATCATTGTCTCCTTACTATCATTGTCCTGCCTTACTATCATTGTCCTGCTTTACTATTATTGTCATGCTTACATCATTGTCTCATGCTTGTCTGCATTGTCCTGCCTTACTATCATTGTCCTGCCTTACTATCATTGTCCTGCCTTACTATCATTGTCCTGCCTTTGTTGTCATTGTCCTGCTTACTATCATTGTCCTGCCTTACTATCATTGTCCTCCTTACTATCATTGTCCTGCCTTACTATCATTGTCCTGCCTTACTATATTGTCCTGCCTTACTATCATTTTTTTTTTTTTTTTTTTTTTTTTTTTTTTTTTTTTTTTTTTTTTTTTTTTTTTTTTTTTTTTTTTTTTTTTTTTTTTTTTTTGTCCTGCCTTACTATCATTGTCCTTTTTACTATCATTGTCTGTTTTGTTTATTGTCCTGCCTTACTATCATTGTCCTGCCTTACTATCATTGTCCTGCCTTGTTGTCATTGTCCTGCCTTACTATCATTGTCCTGCCTTACTATCATTGTCCTGCCTTACTATCATTGTCCTGCCTTGTTGTCATTGTCCTGCCTTACTATATTGTCTGCCTTACTATCATTGTCCTGCCTTACTATCATTGTCCTGCCTTACTGTCATTGTCCTGCCTTACTATCATTGTCCTGCCTTACTATCATTGTCCTGCCTTGTTGTCATTGTCCTGCCTTACATCATTGTCTCCTTACTATCATTGTCCTGCCTTTTCATTGTCCTGCCTTACACATTGTTCCTGCCTACTATCATTGTCCTGCCTTACTATCATTGTCCTCCTACTATCATTGTCCTGCCTTGTTGTCATTGTCCTGCCTTACTATCATTGTCCTGCCTTACTATCATTGTCCTGCCTTGTTGTCATTGTCCTGCCTTACTATCATTGTCCTGCCTTACTATCATTGTCCTGCCTTACTATCATTGTCCTGCCTTGTTGTCATTGTCCTGCCTTACTATCATTGTCCTGCCTTGTTGTCATTGTCCTGCCTTACTATCATTGTCCTGCCTTGTTGTCATTGTCCTGCCTTACTATCATTGTCCTGCCTTACTATCATTGTCCTGCCTTGTTGTCATTGTCCTGCCTTACTATCATTGTCCTGCCTTACTATCATTGTCCTGCCTTGTTCATTGTCCTGCCTTACTATATTGTCCTGCCTTCTATCATTGTCCTGCCTTTTACTATCATTGTCCTGCTTTTGTTTCATTGTCCTGCCTTACTATCATTGTCCTGCCTTACTATCATTGTCCTGCCTTATATCTTGTCCTTTTTTTCATTGTCCTGCCTTACTATCATTGTCCTCCTTACTATCATTGTCCTGCCTTTTCATTGTCCTGCTTCTTGTCATTGTCCTGCCTTACTATCATTGTCCTGCCTTGTTGTCATTGTCCTGCCTTACTATCTCATTGTCCTGCCTTACTATCATTGTCCTGCCTTCTACATTGTCCTCCTTTCATTGTCCTGCCTTTACTATCATTGTCCTGTTACTTCATTGTCCTGCCTTGTTGTCATTGTCCTGCCTTACTATCATTGTCTGCCTTACTATCATTGTCTGCCTTCTTCATTGTCCTCCTTGTTTCATTGTCCTCCTTACTTCATTGTCCTGCCTTACTATCATTGTCCTGCTTGTATGTCTTGTCCTGCCTTACTATCATTGTCCTGCTTATATCATTGTCCTGCCTTTGTCATTCGTATTCATTGTCGTTTACTATCATTTCCTGCTTACTATCATTGTTCCTTTGCTTGTCTTTACTATCATTGTCCTGCTTGTTGTATTGTCCTGTTACTATCATTGTCTGTTTACTATCATTGTCTCTTTTTTTTTGTCTGTTCTTGTTGTCTCGTCTTTTTCCGTTAATTTTACTTTTTCTGCTTTATCATTGTCCTGCTTGTTGTCATGTCCTGCTTACTATTTGTCCTGTTTGTATTGTCTCCTTACTATATTGTCCTGTTGTTTTGTCCTCTTACTATCATTGTCTTTATCATTGTCCTGCCTTTCTTATTTCCTCTTACTATCATTGTCCTGAATTACTTCATTGTCCTGTTGTTTATTGTCCTGCTTACTATATTGTCCTGCTTTTTGTCTTGTCTCTTCTCTATTGTCCTTTTGTGTTTGTCCTGTCTTATATGTTGTCCTGTTTCTATCATTGTCCTGCTTTGTTGTCTTGTCCTGCTTTTCTTTGTCCTGCCTTACTATCATTGTCTGCCTTACTATCATTGTCCTTGTTTATTCCTGCTTGTCCTTGTCCTGCTTACTATCATTGTCCTGTCTTTGTTGTCATTGTCCTGCTCTTACATTGTCCTGTTTTACTATCATTGTCCTGCCTTGTGTCATTGTCCTTCTTATATCATTGTCTGCTTACTTCATTGTCCTGTTTGTTATTGTCTGTTCTTTTGTCTTCCTTAATCATTGTCCTGCCTTACTATCATTGTCCTGCCTTGATGTCATTGTCCTGCCTTGTTGTCATTGTCCTGCCTTGTTGTCATTGTCCTGCCTTACTATCATTGTCCTGCCTTACTATCATTGTCTTGCCTTACTATCATTGTCCTGCCTTACTATCATTGTCCTGCCTTACTATCATTGTCCTGCCTTACTATCATTGTCCTGCCTTACTATCATTGTCCTGCCTTGTTGTCATTGTCCTGCCTTACTATCATTGTCCTGCCTTGCTGTCATTGTCCTGCCTTACTATCATTGTCCTGCCTTGTTGTCATTGTCCTGCCTTGCTGTCATTGTCCTGCCTTACTATCATTGTCCTGCCTTGCTGTCATTGTCCTGCCTTACTATCATTGTCCTGCCTTACTATCATTGTCCTGCCTTGCTGTCATTGTCCTGCCTTGCTGTCATTGTCCTGCCTTACTATCATTGTCTTGCCTTGATGTCATTGACTTAATTTACTTAGTTACACAGCGGGAATGTGCCCATTGAGACACCCTGAAGGGATGACTCGTGTAGCTTGAAATTAGTAATAACGAACCCTCGATAACCGATGGTTCGTTATGGTGGTTCTGTTAGAGCCCACTTCTTCCCACCCTCACTCCACTAGACAGTGTTTTGATGAACAATAAGAACAGTCGATTCAGAATTGAAGAAGTATCCAGCAAGGCACAGAGGATTACCCGGACGTTATAACAGTAGCCAAAACGACTGTTCACTATGGCCAGGATGCTGGCCACTGTGAACAAGGAGTAGTAGTTATTAACCTCTGTATTCCGCTGCCTCCTCCTCTCTCTCTTACTTCCTGTTTGTGCTAAGTAACTTCGTTAGTCGCTGAGACGAGGCCAGGTCCAGCGTTTTCTACGCGTGTGTTCTTGTTATTGACGACGAGGCTCCAGATGAGGCTCTCAGACGAGGATCCCAGACTAGGATTCCAGACGAGGATCCCAAACGAGACTTCTAAACGAAGCTCTCAGAAGAGGATCCCAAACGAAGCTCTCAGACGAGGCTCCCAAATGGGGCTCTCAGATGAGGCCCTCGCTTAATTATCTCGTCAGCTTCACTCTCAGAGAGAGCTTGGCTGTCTGCACGTGAGCTTACACGATAATCTTCACTCTCAGAAAGACCTTGGCTGTCTGCACGTGAGCTTCAATATACACCGCACTTGAGAAGAAAGAAGTCCCACTGGGAATCTTCATTGATCTACGCAAAGCTTTTGATACAGTCGACCATGATTTACTGCTCACAAAATTAGCACACTATGGTATAAGAGGGCACTCACTCAACTACCTAAAGTCATACCTTAGTAACAGAAGCCAATACGTGTACACAAATGGAGCGAACTCTTCCACACAACAAATTTCAGTCGGAGTCCCTCAAGGAAGTGTACTGGGTCCACTCCCATTCCTCATTTATATAAATGACCTACCGAATGCATCATAACTACTCAAACCCATATTATTTGCAGATGACACAACATATGTCTTCTCTCACCCAAATCCAGTCATACTGGCCAACACTGTTAATGCCGAATTACAGAAAATATCAACATGGATGACGACTAATAAGCTTACTCTCAATACTGACAAGACCTACTTCATACAGTTTGGAAACAGAGCCACAAATGTTCCAATTAACATAACGCTCAATGGTTCACCCATCACAAGACTCCGAGGGAAAATTCCTAGGTATCCACATTGACAATAGCCTTAAATTCCAAACCCACATACAAAAAATTTCCAAGAAAATCTCAAAGACAGTAGGCATGTTATCAAAGATACGCTACTATGTGCCTCAATCAGCTCTCCTTGCACTATATCACTCACTCTTCTACCCTTATCTCACCTATGTAATCTGTGCATGGGGATCAATAACATTAAATCACCTTAGACCACTCATAACCCAGCAAAAGGCTGCAGTCAGGATGATAACAAATTCTCACTCTAGACAGCATACTCCACCAATATTCAGAAGCCTAAAACTACTCACCATAAAGAACATTCACATTTTTTCTTTTGCCTACTACATACATAGAACTTTACACTCTAATATAAACCCTCCGCTCAAAATTCTCCTCACCAACTTTAATAGGACCCATGACCACAACACAAGACACAGATCACTTTTTTATATACACGTGTCCATATCAACCTATGTAAAAATTCTATGCACATAAAGGGCCCCAGAATCTGGAATTCATTACCAGTAAATACTAAGATAACCTTGTCTGAAAATCAATTTAAGACTCTTCTCAAAAACCACCTACTCACCCTAAACTAAATACTCATACTGTAAACTACTTTCAAAAATGATCAATGTTATTTTCCTTTAAAATAATTTCAATTTTTACTATTATGTTAGCACCTTTCAATTTTTACTATTATGTTACTATTATGTTACCACCTACTCACCCTGACCTAAATACTCATACTGTAAATTACTTTCAAAAATGCTCAATGTTATTTTCCTTAAGATAATTTCATTTTTTCTATTATATTATCATCCTACTAAACACTTACTACAATGTAATAGCATCATATTGTAATTTGAACAATGTAATATCATCATATTGTAATTTGTACAATCTAGTATTTAAATAAAACAAACTCAATCAATTTCTCTAATATTATGTACATAGTCTATAAGTCATTAGATTAAGCTGCCCCTAATGCCATGGCATGTCAGTGGCTCTCCTTGCACTTCACCATGGCATGTCAGTGGCTCTCCTTGCACTTCACCATGGCATGTCAGTGGCTCTCCTTGCACTTCACCATGGCATGTCAGTGGCTCTCCTTGCACTTCACCATGGCATGTCAGTGGCTCTCCTTGCACTTCACCATGGCATGTCAGTGGCTCTCCTTGCACTTCACCATGTCATGTCAGTGGCTCTCCTTGCACTTCACCATGGCATGTCAGTGGCTCTCCTTGCACTTCACCATGGCATGTCAGTGGCTCTCCTTGCACTTCACCATGGCATGTCAGTGGCTCTCCTTGCACTTCACCATGGCATGTCAGTGGCTCTCCTTGCACTTCACCATGGTATGTCAGTGGCTCTCCTTGCACTTCACCATGGCATGTCAGTGGCTCTCCTGGCACTTCACCATGGCATGTCAGTGGCTCTCCTTGCACTTCAGTTTATGATTGTAATTACAACACCTATGTAAACTTGCAATGAAATAAAAATTTGAATTTGAATTTGAATCACGACACTAGCCTAATAAAATTTGCAGTATCATCATTTAAGCGAGGGAGCAGCCTAGTTAGTTTTTCTGCTATGTCGTCCTCAAATATTAATTAAATACAGAATCATTATTATTTAACATTATTAATAAAATTCCTCTTTTTTACTATTGACCTGTCACTCAAGTATATTAGTTTTTTAAGCAATGTATATCAGTGATTTTTATTTTTTCGTATTTGAAGATAAGTGATGGTTGGTATCCATGGTTATTGGAGTTGTGATGGTATCCATGGTTACTGGAGTTGTGATGGTTGGTATCCATGGTTACTGGAGTTGTGATGGTATCCATGGTTACTGGAGTTGTGATGGTTGGTATTCATGGTTACTGGAGTTGTGATGGTATCCATGGTTACTGGAGTTGTGATGGTTGGTATCCATGGCTAATGGAGTTGTGATGGTTGGTATCCATGGTTACTGGAGTTGTGATGGTTGGTATCCATGGTTACTGGAGTTGTGATGGTTGGTATCCATGGCTAATGGAGTAGTGATGGTTGGTATCCATGGTTACTGGAGTTGTGATGGTTGGTATCCATGGTTACTGGAGTTGTGATGGTTGGTATCCATTGTTACTAGAGTTGTGATGGTTGGTATCCATGGTTACTGGAGTTGTGATCGTTGGTATCCATGGTTACTGGAGTTGTGATGGTATCCATGGTTACTGGAGTTGTGATGGTTGGTATCCATGGTTACTGGAGTTGTGATGGTTGGTATCCATGGTTACTGGATTTGTGATGGTTGGTATCCATGGTTACTGGAGTTGTGATGGTTGGTATCCATGGTTACTGGAGTTGTGATGGTTGGTATCCATGGTTACTGGAATTGTGATGGTAGGTATGCATGGTTACTGGAGTTGTGATGGTTGGTATCCATGGTTACTGGAGTTGTGATGGTTGGTATCCATGGTTACTGGAGTTGTGATGGTTGGTATCCATGGTTACTGGAGTTGTGATGGTTGGTATCCATGGTTACTGGAGTTGTGATGGTTGGTATCCATGGTTACTGGAGTTGTGATGGTTGGTATCCATGATTACTGGAGTTGTGATGGTTGGTATCCATGGTTACTGGAGTTGTGATGGTTGGTATCCATGATTACTGGAGTTGTGATGGTTGGTATCCATGGTTACTGGAGTTGTGTTGGTTGGTATCCATGGTTACTGGAGTTGTGATGGTTGGTATCCATGGTTACTGGAGTTGTGATGGTTGGTATCCATGATTACTGGAGTTGTGTTGGTTGGTATCCATGGTTACTGGAGTTGTGATGGTTGGTATCCATGGTTACTGGAGTTGTGATGGTTGGTATCCATGGTTACTGGAGTTGTGATGGTTGGTATCCATGGTTACTGGAGTTGTGTTGGTTGGTATCCATGGTTACTGGAGTTGTGATGGTTGGTATCCATGGTTACTGGAGTTGTGATGGTTGGTATCCATGGTTACTGGAGTTGTGATCGTTGGTATCCATGGTTACTGGAGTTGTGATGGTATCCATGGTTACTGGAGTTGTGATGGTTGGTATCCATGGTTACTGGAGTTGTGATGGTTGGTATCCATGGTTACTGGAGTTGTGATGGTTGGTATGCATGGTTACTGGAGTTGTGATGGTTGGTATCCATGGTTACTGGAGTTGTGATGGTTGGTATGCATGGTTACTCGAGTTGTGATGGTATCCATGGTTACTGGAGTTGTGATGGTATCCATGGTTACTGGAGTTGTGATGGTATCCATGGTTACTGGAGTTGTGATGGTATCCATGGTTACTGGAGTTGTGATGGTTGGTATCCATGGTTACTGGAGTTGTGATGGTTGGTATCCATGGTTACTGGAGTTGTGATGGTATCCATGGTTACTGGAGTTGTGATGGTATCCATGGTTACTGGAGTTGTGATGGTATCCATGGTTACTGGAGTTGTGATGGTATCCATGGTTACTGGAGTTGTGATGGTTGGTATCCATGGTTACTGGAGTTGTGATGGTATCCATGGGGACTGGAGTTGTGTTGGTTGGTATCCATGGTTACTAGAGTTGTGATGGTTGGTATCCATGGTTACTGGAGTTGTGATGGTTGGTATCCATGGTTACTGGAGTTGTGATGGTTGGTATCCATAGTTACTGGAGTTGTGATGGTTGGTATCCATGGTTACTAGAGTTGTGATGGTTGGTATCCATGGTTACTGGAATTGTGATGGTTGGTATCCATAGTTACTGGAGTTGTGATGGTTGGTAACCATGGTTACTGAAGTTATGATGGTTGGTATCCATGGTTACTGGAGTTGTGATGGTTGGTATCCATAGTTACTGGAGTTGTGATGGTATCCATGGTTACTGGAGTTGTGATGGTTGGTATCCATGGTTACTGGAGTTGTGATGGTTGGTATCCATAGTTACTGGAGTTGTGATGGTAGGTATCCATTGTTACTGGAGTTGTGATGGTTGGTATCCATGGTTACTGGAGTTGTGATGGTTGGTATCCATAGTTACTGGAGTTGTGATGGTTGGTATCCATGGTTACTAGAGTTGTGATGGTTGGTATACATGGTTACTGGAGTAGTGATGGTTGGTATCCATGGTTACTAGAGTTGTGATGGTTGGTATCCATGGTTACTGGAGTAGTGATGGTTGGTATCCATGGTTACTGGAGTTGTGATGGTATCCATGGTTACTGGAGTTGTGATGGTTGGTATCCATAGTTACTGGAGTTGTGATGGTATCCATGGTTACTGGAGTTGTGATGGTTGGTATCCATGGTTACTGGAGTTGTGATGGTTGGTATCCATAGTTACTGGAGTTGTGATGGTTGGTATCCATGGTTACTGGAGTTGTGATGGTTGGTATCCATAGTTACTGGAGTTGTGATGGTTGGTATCCATGGTTACTGGAGTTATGATGGTTGGTAACCATAGTTACTGGAGTTATGATGGTTGGTATCCATGGTTACTAGAGTTGTGATGGTTGGTATCCATGGTTACTGGAGTAGTGATGGTTGGTATCCATGGTTACTGGAGTTGTGATGGTTGGTATCCATGGTTACTAGAGTTGTGATGGTTGGTATCCATGGTTACTGGAGTTGTGATGGTTGGTATCCATGGTTACTGGAATTGTGATGGTTGGTATCCATGGTTACTGGAGTTGTGATGGTTGGTATCCATGGTTACTAGAGTTGTGATGGTTGGTATCCATGGTTACTGGAGTTGTGATGGTTGGTATCCATGGTTACTAGAGTTGTGATGGTTGGTATCCATGGTTACTGGAGTTGTGATGGTATCCATGGTTACTGGGGTTGTGATGGTTGGTATCCATGGTTACTGGAGTTGTGATGGTATCCATAGTTACTGGTGTTGTGATGGTTGGTATCCATAGTTACTGGAGTTGTGATGGTTGGTATCCATGGTTACTGGAGTTGTGATGGTTGGTATCCATGGTTACTGGAATTGTGATGATTGGTATCCATGGTTACTGGAGTTGTGATGATTGGTATCCATGGTTACTGGAGTTGTGATGATTGGTATCCATGGTTACTGGAGTTGTGATGGTTGGTATTCATGGTTACTGGAGTTGTGATGGTTGGTATCCATGGTTACTGGAGTTGTGATGGTTGGTATCCATGGTTACTGGAGTTGTGATGGTTGGTATCCATGGTTACTGGAGTTGTGATGGTTGGTATCCATGGTTACTGGAGTTGTGATGGTTGGTATCCATGGTTACTGGAGTTGTGATGGTTGGTATCCATGGTTACTGGAGTTGTGATGGTTGGTATCCATGGTTACTGGAGTTGTGATGGTTGGTATCCATGGTTACTGGAGTTGTGATGGTTGGTATCCATGGTTACTGGAGTTGTGATGGTTGGTATCCATGGTTACTGGAGTTGTGATGATTGGTATCCATGGTTACTGGAGTTGCGATGGTTGGTATCCATGGTTACTGGAGTTGCGATGGTTGGTATCCATGGTTACTGGAGTTGTGATGGTTGGTATCCATGGTTACTGGAGTTGTGATGGTTGGTATCCATGGATATTGATACATACATCACACACTCAGTATTAATACAACTAGTCTTAATTGATACAACCTAGACTAATGGTAATTTATCCAGGGATAACCCACAATAATCACCTTCCTGGGGCGACCCCTGCCCCTCCTGCCTTCCTCCCCTGATGTATACACTCATTTGGTTGCCCAGTACTGCTCCATTGTCTCTAAATACTCAAGTTACCTCAACACTTCCTCACCGTCATTTGGTAATCCCACACTCCCACCTCAAAACCACATTATAGATGTTTTGCCACTAGCCCCTGCCTTTCCTCCGGCAGGGTAGCGTGGAGGGACTCCGGCAGGGGTTCTAACTCCTCTGTGAGTGACTCTCCTAACCACAGCAGGGAGAGCAGGGAGGAAGGGGATGGTGAGGGTAGTGGTCCTGGCACTCCCAACACGGGGGTCGGTGCCCCCGACCACCACACCACCCCCACGCCCCTCACCCCCAGGAGTCCCCTACCTGTGAACAGGAGCAGCAGCAGTAGCAGTAGCAGTACGACCATGGGCGGCGCCGGGGGGTCGTCACCCACTGTTAATGGATTCCGCTCCAGGAGGGAGTCAGAGGCTTCAAGGAGCAGTGAAGACCGCAGGAACCCCAGGCTGGCGAGGACCACTGGGGACTCCAGAGAGTCCAGGTGGGTAGGCAGGACCACTAGGGACTCCAGAGAGTCCAGGTGGGTTGTCAGGACCACTGGGGATTCCAAAGAGTCCAGGTGGGTTGTCAGGACCACTAGGGACTACAGAGAGTCCAGGTGGGTAGTCCGGACCACTGAAGACTCCAGAGAGTCCAGGTAGATTGTCAGGACCACTGGGGACTCCAGAGAGTCCAGGTGGGTTGTCAAGACCACTGGCGACTCCAGAGAGTCCAGGTGGGTTGTCAGGACCACTGGGGACTCCAGAAAGTCCAGGTGGGTTGTCAGGACCACTTGGGACTCCAGAGAATCCAGGTGGGTTGTCAGGATCACTAGGGAAGGGACTCCAGAGAGTCCAGGTGGGTAGTCAGGACCACTGAGGACTCCAGAGAGTCCAGGTAGGTTGTCAGGACCACTGGGGACTCCAGAAAGTCCAGGTGGGTTGTCAGGACCACTAGGGACTCCAGAGAGTCCAGATGGGTAGTCAAGACCACTGAGGACTCCAGAGAGTCCAGGTGGGTAGTCAGGACACCTTGGGAGTCCAGGTGGGTTGTCAGGACCACTGGGGACTCCAGAGAGTCCTGGAAGGTTGTCAGGACCATTAAGGACTCCAGAAAGTCCAGGTCGATAGTCAGGACCACTAAGAACTCCAGAGAGTTCAGGGGGGTTGTCAGGACCACTGGGGACTCCAGAGAGTGCAGGTGGGTAGTCAGGACCACTAGGGTCTCCAGAGAGTCCAAATGGGTAGTCAGGACTACTAGGGACTCCAGAGAGTCCAGGTGGGTTGTCAGGACCACTAAGGGCTCCAGAGAGTCCAGGTGGGTTGTCAGGGGCACTAGGGACTCCAGAGAGTCCAGATGGGTAGTCAGGACCATTAGGGACTCCAGAGAATCTAGGTGGGTAGTCAGGACCACTAGAGACTCCAGAGAGTCCAGGTGGTTTGTCAGGACCACTGGGAACTCTAGAGAGTCCAGATGGGTTGTTAGGACCACTAGGGACTCCATAGAGTCCAGGTGGATAGTCAGGACCACTAGGGTCTCCAGAGTCCAGGTGGGTTGTCAGGACCACTAAGGACTCCAGAGAGTCCAGGTGGGTTGTCAGGGCCACTAGGGACTCCAGAGAGTCCAGGTGGGTAGTCAGGACCACTAGGGACTCCAGAGAGTCCAGGTGGGTTCTCAGGACCACTAAGGACTCCAGATAGTCCAGGTGGGATGCCAGGGCCACTGGGGATTCCAGAGAGTCCAGGTGGGTAGTTAGGATCACTAGGGACTCCAGAGAGTTCAGGTGGGTAGTCAGGATCACTGAGGACTCCAGAGAGTCCAGGTGGGTTGTCAGGACCACTGTTTACTCCAGAGAGTGCAGGTGGGTAATCAGGACCACTAGGGACTCCAGAGAGTCTTGATGGGTAGTCAGGACTACTAGGGACTTCAGAGAGTCCAGGTGGGTTGTCAGGACCACTAAGGGTTCCAGAGAGTCCAGATGGGTAGTCAGGACTACTAGGGACTAAAGAGAGTCCAGGTGGGTAGTTAGGACTACTAGGGACTCCAGAGAGTCCAGGTGGATAGTCAGGACAATTAGGGACTCCAGAGAATCTAGGTGGGTAGTCAGAACCACTAGAGACTCCAGAAAGTCCAAGTGGGTTGTCAGGACCACTGGAGACTCCAGAGAGTCCAGGTGGGTTGTTAGGACCACTAGGGACTCCAGAGAGTCCAGGTGGGTTGTCAGGACCACTAAGGACTCCAGAGTCCAGGTGGGTTGTCAGGGCCACTAGGGACTCCAGAGAGTCCAGGTGGGTAGTCAGGACCACTAGGGACTCCAGAGAGTCCAGGTGGGTTGTCAGGGCCACTGGGGATTCCAGAGAGTCAAAGTGGGTAGTTAGGATCACTAGGGACTCCAGAGAGTTCAGGTGGGTAGTCAGGACCACTAGGGACTTCAGAGAGTCCAGGTGGGTAGTCGGACCACAAGAGACTCCAGAGAGTCCAGGTGGGTTGTCAGGACCACTGGGGACTCCAGAGAGTCCAGGTGGGTTTTCAGGACCACTAAGGACTCCAGAGAGTTCAAGTGGGTAGTCAGGACCACTAGGGACTTCAGAGAGTCCAGGTGGGTAATCAGGACCACTAGAGACTCCAGAGAGTCCAGGTGGTTTGCCAGGGCCACTGAGGATTCCAGAGAGTCCAGGTGGGTAGTTAGGATCATTAGGGACTCCAGAGAGTTCAAGTGGGTAGTCAGGACCACTAGGGACTTCAGAGAGTCCAGGTGGGTAATCAGGACCACTAGAGACTCCAGAGAGTCCAGATGGGTTGTCAGGACCACTAGGGACTCCAGAGACTCCAGGTGGGTTGTCAGGACCACT
>WNWK01008069.1:0-70000 GCA_009830355.1 Cherax destructor | reverse complement strand
TCCCGCGACTCCCGCGACTCACTGCTGTCCCGCGAGTCGTCTACGCGAGATGAGGTGACCAGCAGCAGCGTGGATGAGGTGTTTACCGAGGAACGTTCAACCCCACACGACTCCCCCGCTGCCAAGGATGGTCTCGCCCAGCACGGTGTGTACTCACCTAATTGTGGTTGCAAGGGTCGATTCATAGCTCCTGGGCCCGATTCTTCACTGGTCGCTACTAGGTCCACTCCCTGTGTGTGTGTGAGAAAGAGAGAGAAACGCAGTTCAGACTAACTCAGAAATAAATTTCAATATATCCTAATCATTTTAAAGCCACGTTAGACATTTCCCTCCTTCACACTCATGAACAAATTATAATTAATTATCTTCCCAAAATTTCCCCACAAACAATTTTTTATTTATTTTTTATAACAAAATACTAATATTAATGTTATTAAATATTTTGTGAGCACACTGTGTTGAGGTGTCTTATATATGGGTGTGTTGAGGTGTCTTATATATGGGTGTGTTGAGGTGTCTTATATATGGGTGTGTTGAGGTGTCTTATATATGGGTGTGTTGAGGTGTCTTATATATGGGTGTGTTGAGGTGTCTTATATATGGGTGTGTTGAGGTGTCTTATATATGGGTGTGTTGAGGTGTCTTATATATGGGTGTGTTGTGTGTTGACATGTGTGTGTTGTGTGTTGACATGTTTGTGTGTTGACATGTTTGTGTGTTGTGTGTTGACATGTTTGTGTGTTGTGTGTTGACATGTTTGTGTGTTGTGTGTTGACATGTTTGTGTGTTGTGTGTTGACATGTTTGTGTGTTGACATGTTTGTGTGTTGTGTGTTGACATGTTTGTGTGTTGTGTGTTGACGTGTTTGTGTGTTGTGTGTTGACGTGTTTGTGTGTTGTGTGTTGACGTGTTTGTGTTGTGTGTTGACATGTTTGTGTGTTGTGTGTTGACGTGTTTGTGTGTTGTGTTGACATGTTTGTGTGTTGTGTGTTGACGTGTTTGTGTGTTGTGTGTTGACGTGTTTGTGTTGTGTGTTGACATGTTTGTGTGTTGTGTGTTGACGTGTTTGTGTTGTGTGTTGACATGTTTGTGTGTTGTGTGTTGACGTGTTTGTGTGTTGTGTGTTGACGTGTTTGTGTTGTGTGTTGACATGTTTGTGTGTTGTGTGTTGACATGTTTGTGTGTTGTGTGTTGACGTGTTTGTGTGTTGTGTGTTGACATGTTTGTGTGTTGTGTGTTGACGTGTGTGTGTTGTGTTGACATGTTTGTGTGTTGTGTGTTGACGTGTGTGTGTTGTGTTGACATGTTTGTGTGTTGTGTGTTGACATGTTTGTGTGTTGTGTGTTGACATGTGTGTGTTGTGTGTTGACATGTTTGTGTGTTGTGTGTTGACGTGTGTGTGTTGTGTTGACATGTGTGTGTTGTGTGTTGACATGTTTGTGTGTTGTGTGTTGACATGTGTGTGTTGTGTGTTGACATGTGTATGTTGTGTGTGTTGTGTGTTGACGTGTGTGTGTTGTGTGTAGACGTGTGTGTGTTGTGTGTTGACGTGTGTGTGTTGTGTGTAGACGTGTGTGTGTTGTGTGTTGACGTGTGTGTGTGTTGTGTGTGTTGTGTGTTGACGTGTGTGTGTTGTGTGTGTTGTGTGTTGACGTGTGTGTGTTGTGTGTTGACGTGTGTGTGTTGTGTGTTGATGTGTGTGTGTTGTGTGTTGACGTGTGTGTGTTGTGTGTGTTGTGTGTTGACGTGTGTGTGTTGTGTGTAGACGTGTGTGTTGTGTGTTGACGTGTGTGTGTTGTGTGTAGACGTGTGTGTGTTGTGTGTTGACGTGTGTGTGTTGTGTGTGTTGTGTGTTGACGTGTGTGTGTTGTGTGTGTTGTGTGTTGACGTGTGTGTGTTGTGTGTTGACGTGTGTGTGTTGTGTGTTGATGTGTGTGTGTTGTGTGTTGACGTGTGTGTGTTGTGTGTAGACGTGTGTGTGTTGTGTGTTGACATGTGTGTTGTGTGTTGACATGTTTGTGTGTTGTGTGTTGACGTGTGTGTGTTGTGTGTTGACGTGTGTGTTGTGTGTTGACATGTGTGTGTTGTGTGTTGACGTGTGTGTGTTGTGTGTAGACGTGTGTGTGTTGTGTGTTGACATGTGTGTGTTGTGTGTTGACATGTTTGTGTGTTGTGTGTTGACGTGTGTGTGTTGTGTGTTGACGTGTGTGTGTGTTGTGTGTTGACATGTTTGTGTGTTGTGTGTGTTGTGTGGACGTGTGTGTTTTGTGTGTTGACATGTTTGTGTGTTGTGTGTTGACGTGTGTGTGTTGTGTGTTGACGTGTGTGTGTTGTGTGTTGACATGTTTGTGTGTTGTGTGTTGACGTGTGTGTGTGTTGTGTGTTGACGTGTGTGTGTTGACATGTTTGTGTGTTGACGTGTGTGTGTTGACATGTTTGTGTGTTGTGTGTTGACATGTTTGTGTTGTGTGTTGACGTGTGTGTTGTGTGTTGACGTGTGTGTATTGTGTGTTGACGTGTGTCTGTTGTGTGTTGACATGTGTGTTGACGTGTGTGTGTTGTGTGTTGACATGTGTGTTGACATGTTTGTGTGTTGTGTGTTGACATGTGTGTGTTGTGTGTTGACATGTTTGTGTGTTGTGTTGACGTGTGTGTGTTGTGTGTTGACGTGTGTGTGTTGTGTTGACATGTGTGTGTTGTGTGTTGACATGTTTGTGTGTTGTGTGTTGACGTGTGTGTGTTGTGTGTAGACATGTGTGTGTTGTGTGTTGACATGTTTGTGTGTTGTGTTGACGTGTGTGTGTTGTGTGTTGACGTGTGTGTGTTGTGTCTTGACATGTGTGTGTTGTGTCTTGACATGTTTGTGTGTTCTGTGTTGATATGTTTGTGTGTTGACATGTGTGTGTTGTGTGTTGACATGTGTGTGTTGTGTTGACATGTGTGTGTTGTGTGTTGACATGTGTTTGTGTTGCAGGTGGCAGCCTGGAGATGGGTACCATTGAGTTCTCTCTGCTGTATGACTCTCACAACCAGGCCCTCCATTGTACGGTCCACTGTGCCAGGGTAAGTCACACCAGGTCACATAGCCTCGTAGTACTTTGTCCCAAAACACTATTATCATGTGTTGTATACTTCTGTACACATTCAAACATTACTCTTTTGTCGCAGTAACACAAAGACTGCAGCATGTTTTTATGTCATATTTTGTTTAGTACTCAATTTAATAATAATAATAATATATCCATAATATTACCTTTGGCTACAAGTGTACACAGAGATACTACGAAGAATAATCGGCAGTACCATGGCTGGATTCATTCATAACAAACGAGATAACGTCTGTGACCATCCTGAACCATTCACCCTTCCTACCCACACTTCACAATGATATAAATATACACTGCTAACACTGGTACACTCACCTCTCATGTGAGAGTGTCGAGGAAGAGTGAGGAGAGTGTATATGAAGCATGTCACTCTCCAAGATTGACCTTCACTGGAGGGCCATGAAGAATATTTTCTCCAGAGCTTCACTCAGTCGGCGAAAAAATTGTAAATGTATTTCTCTAGTCCAGTGATTTCGATGTCCGCGAGGGAAAGGACATTTGACATATTTTCAATTGGTCCAATTCCGGAATGAGACGCTGTCGCTTTACTTCTGAGTGATACAGTTACTTGGTCCGGGAAGCAAACCTTGACTTTCACTGCCACTCCTTGTGCTGAATAGACCAGACGGGTCTAGAGCACGCCTACTTAACATTATCAAGTGATTCCCCAATATGTGGACCCCTGTTATCAGTGTACCAGTAGTGACCTGCACCTTGTTATCATGCCACCGTTGTGCATGCCTTCTAGTCAGTGCCTACCATTTTAGGTACCAGTATGACCTCACCAGTCCTGTTAGGTACCAGTATGACCTCACCAGTCCTGTTAGGTACCAGTTGACCTCACCAGTCCTGTTAGGTACCAGTATGACCTCACCAGTCCTGTTAGGTACCAGTATGACCTCACCAGTCCTGTTAGGTACCAGTATGACCTCACCAGTCCTGTTAGGTACCAGTATGACCTCACCAGTCCTGTTAGGTACCAGTATGACCTCACAAGTCCTTAGTACATTGCTACCACCTGTTGGTACCAGTATGACCTACCATCCTGTTAGGTACCAGATGACCTACCATCCTGTTAGCCAGTGACCTCATTTAGTCAGTTGACCTCACCAGTCCTGTAGGCTACCAGTATGCCCTCAGTCCTGTTAGTACCAGTATGACCTCCTTTTGTTCCATGTGTACCTGTCTCCCATTCTGTTAGGTACCAGTATGACCTCCCTCCTTTAGGTACCAGTTGCCTCTCTGTTAGGTACCAGTATGCTCACCTCCTTTATAGTGTACCACCTGTGTTGCCTTCCCCTCCTGTTAGTGTACCACCGTGTGGCCTCCTCTCCTGTTATCGGTTCACCGTGTTGCCTCCCTCTTTCAGTGTACCACCTGTGTGTCCTGCTCTCCTTATCAAGTGTACCACCTGTGTGCCTCTCCTTTATCAAGTGTACCACCTGTGTATGCCTGCCTCTCCTTTATCAAGTTCGGTCCACCTGTGTGTGTGCCCTATCAGTCACCTGTTCCTGCCTCCTTTATCAAGTGTCCACCTGTGTACCTGCCTCTTATAGTGTACCACTTGTCCTCCTCCTTTTCAGTGTCACAGTGTACCATCCTGTCGTATGCCTGCCTCTCCTTTAGTCAAGTGTACCACCTGTTGTCGTGCCACGTTTGCCTCTCCTTTATCAAGTGTACCACCGTGTGTGCTGCCTTCCTTTATAAGTCCCCTGTGTGTACCTTCCTTATAGTGTCACCTTGCCTGCTCTCCTTTATCAAGTGTTCCACTGTGTGTGTCTGCCTTTCATTACCACCTGGTGTCGTTCCTTCACCTGTTGTGTGCCTCCTCTCCTTTATCAAGTGTACCACCTGTGTGTGCCTGCCTCTCCTTTTCAAGTTACCACCTGTGTGTGCCTGCCTCTCCTTTATCAAGTGTTACCACCTGTGTGTGCCTGCCTCTCCTTTATCAAGTGTACCACCTGTGTGCCTGCCTCCTTTATCATGTACCCCTGTGTTCTGTCCTCTCCTTTATCATGTCCTACCTTGTAGGCTGCCTCCTTTTCCTGCTCTTTTATGTCACCTGTGTGTGCCTGCCTCTCCTTTATCAAGTGTACCACCTGTGTGCCTGCCTCTCCTTTATCAAGTGTCCACCTGTGTGTGCCTGCCTCTCCTTTATCAAGTGTACCACCTGTGTGTGCCTGTCCTTCATTATCAGTGTCCACCTGTGTTGCATGCCTCCCTTTATAGTGTCTCACCTTGTGTGCCTCCTCCTTATCAAGTGTACCACCTCTGTGTGTCCTTGCCTCTTCCTTATCAAGTGTCCACCTGTGTGTGCCTGCCTCTCCTTTATCAAGTGTTCCACCTGTGTGTGCGTGCCTCTCCTTTATCAAGTGTACCACCTGTGTGTGCCTGGCTCTCCTTTATCAAGTGTTCCACCTGTGTGTGCCTGCCTCTCCTTTATCAAGTGTTCCACCTGTGTGTGCCTACCTCTCCTTTATCAAGTGTTCCACCTGTGTGTGCCTGCCTCTCCTTTATCAAGTGTTCCACCTGTGTGTGCCTACCTTTCCTTTATCAAGTGTACCACCTGTGTGTGCCTGCCTCTCCTTTATCAAGTGTACCACCTGTGTGTGCCTGCCTCTCCTTTATCAAGTGTTCCACCTGTGTGTGCCTGCCTCTCCTTTATCAAGTGTACCACCTGTGTGTGCCTGACTCTCCTTTATCAATTGTTCCACCTGTGTGTGCCTGCCTCTCCTTTATCAAGTGTACCACCTGTGTGTGCCTGACTCTCCTTTATCAAGTGTACCACCTGTGTGTGCCTGCCTCTCCTTTATCAAGTGTACCACCTGTGTGTGCCTGCCTCTCCTTTATCAAGTGTACCACCTGTGTGTGCCTGCCTCTCCTTTATCAAGTGTTCCACCTGTGTGTGCCTGCCTCTCCTTTATCAAGTGTACCACCTGTGTGTGCCTACCTCTCCTTTATCAAGTGTACCACCTGTGTGTGCCTGCCTCTCCTTTATCAAGTGTACCACCTGTGTGTGCCTACCTCTCCTTTATCAAGTGTACCACCTGTGTGTGCCTGCCTCTCCTTTATCAAGTGTACCACCTGTGTGTGCCTGCCTCTCCTTTATCAAGTGTACCACCTGTGTGTGCCTGCCTCTCCTTTATCAATTGTTCCACCTGTGTGCCTGCCTCTCCTTTATCAAGTGTTCCACCTGTGTGTGCCTCCCTCTCCTTTATCAAGTGTACCACCTGTGTGTGCCTACCTCTCCTTTATCAAGTGTACCACCTGTGTGTGCCTGCCTCTCCTTTATCAATTGTTCCACCTGTGTGTGCCTACCTCTCCTTTATCAAGTGTACCACCTGTGTGTGCCTGCCTCTCCTTTATCAATTGTTCCACCTGTGTGTGCCTACCTCTCCTTTATCAAGTGTACCACCTGTGTGTGCCTGCCTCTCCTTTATCAATTGTTCCACCTGTGTGTGCCTGCCTCTTCTTTATCAATTGTACCACCTGTGTGTGCCTGGCTCTTTTATCAATTGTACCACCTGTGTGTGCCTGGCTCTTTTATCAATTGTACCACCTGTTTGTGCCTGGCTCTTTTATCAAGTGTACCACCTGTGTGTGCCTGGCTCTTTTATCAAGTGTACCACCTGTGTGTGCCTGGCTCTTTTATCAAGTGTACCACCTTGTAATTCCTGTACACTCTTCCGCCTTTTTCTCCAAAATTCATTTAACTCTGCACTCTCTCTGCCAATTTTTAAGTGAGTTCCTCTGTTTTCCTTCATTAAACAAATACACCAACTAATCCAAAGCTATATCCCCCACCTGCTTCCAGCACCTCAGGCTTAATCCTATCCCTTTTACTCTAACCCCTTTAAACCTACTTCCTGCCTCACCCACTTCCTCCATACATTCCCTTCCGTCCAAACAAATCCTCTTTACACTTGTCCCAACCATGAAGGTTCTCCCTCCCTTTGTTTCTCTACATTTAAATACTTCAGAATTTTCCTCTCTCTTGTCTCAATACTTTCATTTTCCCATTCATCTCTCCTCTTTTACTCGTAACTGCCAAGTCCACTTGCTTCCCAGACCCTCATACATTATTTTACTCTCTCCAAAACTTTTTATTATTTTAGAATATATATATATATATATATATTATATATATATATATATATATATATATATATATATATATATATATTATATTATATTATATTATATTATATATAATCAGGCAACCTCCTGGTGTGTTTCTGTGTGCCTTCTTTCGGTGCCTTGCTTCTCCCACCGTCTGCTTCCTCACTTGGTCCTGGGTGAGGCGCTGAGTCAACACTGATCCACAATATGAAGGGAGCAGACTAGACGCGTCACGGGAGCCTCAGTGTCAACAGCGTTCAGTGCTCACTGCATTCACCTCACAACTGAAGGATAATCGGTTCGATTCGTGGGCAGGGTGAGACGCATGGGCGAGTTTCTATACAGCCTCTTCCCCTCTTCACCTAGCCGCTACTAGGTACCTGGGTGTTCCATTTTGGGGAGGATGCAACTTCCTTTCAACTCTTCCATGTGAGCTGCAGGTTAACAGGTTTTATCTTCTACTGTAGAATATAAAAAAATAGGGGTTTGCTGTATTTAAAATAATAATAATAATAATAATAATAATAATAATAATAATAATAATAATAATAATAATAATAATTTAGCTAGTATGGTGCTAAGTACCAAAATATTTCTCTTGGTTATTCACATCCTCTTGTTTGTTTATTGATAATTATGAATTTTATTTATGTAATGAAGACAAATTTAGTTTTTTCATTCTTTGTGTTGAGATTTTGGGGGTTAGAGGGGGGGGGACGTTCAGGAAACAGGTGGCAAGCAAGTATTGGATATCTATACCCTAGCCACATCTGTATGCTAAGTCCCTTGGCAGTGGCTTTCCTAGCAGCCAGCCCGATCAGAAGGTATCCTAGCAGCCAGCCCGATCAGAAGGTATCCTAGCAGCCAGCCCGATCAGAATGTATCCTAGCAGCCAGCCCGATCAGAAGGTATCCTAGCAGCCAGCCGATCAGAAGGTATCCTAGCAGCCAGCCCGATCAGAAGGTATCCTAGCAGCCAGCCCGATCAGAAGGTATCCTAGCAGCCAGCCCGATCAGAAGGTATCCTAGCAGCCAGCCCGATCAGAAGGTATCCTAGCAGCCAGCCCGATCAGAAGGTATCCTAGCAGCCAGCCCGATCAGAAGGTATCCTAGCAGCCAGCTCGATCAGAAGGTATCCTAGCAGCCAGCTCCATCAGAAGGTATCCTAGCAGCCAGCCCGATCAGAAGGTATCCTAGCAGCCAGCCCGATCAGAAGGTATCTTAGCAGCCAGTTCGATCAGAAGGTATCCTAGCAGCCAGCTCGATCAGAAGGTATCCTAGCAGCCAGCTCGATCAGAAGGTATCCTAGCAGCCAGCACGATCAGAAGGTATCCTAGCAGCCAGCTCGATCAGAAGGTATCCTAGCATCCAGCTCGATCAGAAGGTATCCTAGCAGCCAGCACGATCAGAAGGTATCCTAGCAGCCAGCTCGATCAGAAGGTATCCTAGCAGCCAGCTCGATCAGAAGGTATCCTAGCAGCCAGCACGATCAGAAGGTATCCTAGCAGCCAGCTCGATCAGAAGGTATCCTAGCAGCCAGCTCGATCAGAAGGTATCCTAGCAGCCAGCTCGATCAGAAGGTATCCTAGCAGCCAGCCCGATCAGAAGGTATCCTAGCAGCCAGCTCGATCAGAAGGTATCCTAGCATCCAGCTCGATCAGAAGGTATCCTAGCAGCCAGCACAATCAGAAGGTATCCTAGCAGCCAGCTCGATCAGAAGGTATCCTAGCAGCCAGCTCGATCAGAAGGTATCCTAGCAGCCAGCACGATCAGAAGGTATCCTAGCAGCCAGCTCGATCAGAAGGTATCCTAGCAGCCAGCTCGATCAGAAGGTATCCTAGCAGCCAACTCGATCAGAAGGTATCCTAGCAGCCAGCTCGATCAGAAGGTATCCTAGCAGCCAGCTCGATCAGAAGGTATCCTAGCAGCCAGCTCAATCAGAAGGTATCCTAGCAGCCAGCTCAATCAGAAGGTATCCTAGCAGCCAGCCCGATCAGAAGGTATCCTAGCAGCCAGCTCAATCAGAAGGTATCCTAGCAGCCAGCTCAATCAGAAGGTATCCTAGCAGCCAGCTCGATCAGAAGGTATCCTAGCAGCCAGCTCAATCAGAAGGTATCCTAGCAGCCAGCCCGATCAGAAGGTATCCTAGCAGCCAGCTCGATCAGAAGGTATCCTAGCAGCCAGCCCGATCAGAAGGTATCCTAGCAGCCAGCCCGATCAGAAGGTATCCTAGCAGCCAGCTCAATCAAAAGGTATCCTAGCAGCCAGCCCGATCAGAAGGTATCCTAGCAGCCAGCTCAATCAGAAGGTATCCTAGCAGCCAGCCCGATCAGAAGGTATCCTAGCAGCCAGCTCGATCAGAAGGTATCCTAGCAGCCAGCTCAATCAGAAGGTATCCTAGCAGCCAGCACGATCAGAAGGTATCCTAGCAGCCAGCCCGATCAGACGGTATCCTAGCAGCCAGCTCAATCAGAAGGTATCTTAGCAGCCAGCCCGATCAGAAGGTATCCTAGCAGCCAGCTCAATCAGAAGGTATCCTAGCAGCCAGCCCGATCAGAAGGTATCCTAGCAGCCAGCTCGATCAGAAGGTATCCTAGCAGCCAGCTCAATCAGAAGGTATCCTAGCAGCCAGCCCGATCAGAAGGTATCCTAGCAGCCAGCTCTATCAGAAGGTATCCTAGCAGCCAGCTCAATCAGAAGGTATCCTAGCAGCCAGCTCAATCAGAAGGTATCCTAGCAGCCAGCTCGATCAGAAGGTATCCTAGCAGCCAGCTCAATCAGAAGGTATCCTAGCAGCCAGCCCGATCAGAAGGTATCCTAGCAGCCAGCTCAATCAGAAGGTATCCTAGCAGCCAGCCCGATCAGAAGGTATCCTAGCAGCCAGCTCGAGCAGAAGGTATCCTAGCAGCCAGCTCAATCAGAAGGTATCCTAGCAGCCAGCCCGATCAGAAGGTATCCTAGCAGCCAGCTCAATCAGAAGGTATCCTAGCAGCCAGCTCAATCAGAAGGTATCCTAGCAGCCAGCTCAATCAGAAGGTATCCTAGCAGCCAGCTCGATCAGAAGGTATCCTAGCAGCCAGCTCAATCAGAAGGTATCCTAGCAGCCAGCCCGATCAGAAGGTATCCTAGCAGCCAGCTCAATCAGAAGGTATCCTAGCAGCCAGCCCGATCAGAAGGTATCCTAGCAGCCAGCTCGAGCAGAAGGTATCCTAGCAGCCAGCTCAATCAGAAGGTATCCTAGCAGCCAGCCCGATCAGAAGGTATCCTAGCAGCCAGCTCGATCAGAGGGTATCCTAGCGGCCAGCTGGATCAGGTATCCTAGCAGTGCCTGTGAGTTTTAGGATTCACTTGTTATGGGTTGCTATGGGTTGCTATGGTTTGGTATACTAACAGGTATACTCTCTTCTCTCGTCACTGGCGCCTGGCGATCACTTCTCCAGCAAGAACAATCTGTTTCCTGATCGATACCTGGAGGGGGTTTCGGGGGTCAGTGCCCCCGCGGCCCGGTCCATGACCAGGCCTCGCGCAGGATCAGAGCCTGATCAACCAGGCTGTTACTGCTGGCTGCACGCAAACCGACATACGAACCACGGCCAGGCTGATCTACGACGGCGAAGAAGCATTCTTGGCAGTGTAGGAACATGTAGATTGTTGTGAGACAGTGACGCAGGCGAGATCGCTCACATATACCTGGAGGTTATTCCCAGGGGTCAACGCCCCAGCGGTCCGGGCCATGACCTGCCCTCGCCGTGGATCAAGGTCTGATCAGGCCTTTACTGCCGGCTGAACACACTCCATCATAGGAACCCCAGCCCGGCTGGCCATGTACTGACTACATACCTGTGCCTAAGTGTCCTCGTAGGCACAGCCGTGCTCGGTCGTTCATTTTTTTTTTTTTATTAACACATCGGCTGATTCCCACCAAGGCAGGGTGGCCCGAAAAAGAAAAACTTTCATCATCATTCACTCCATCACTGTCTTGCCAGAGGGGTGCTTTACACTACAGTTATAAAACTGCAACATTAACACCCCTCCTTCAGAGTGCAGACACTGTACTTCCCATCTCCAGGACTCAAGTCCGGCCTGTTTCCCTGAATCCCTTCATAAATGTTACTTTGCTCACACTCCAACAGCACGTCAAGTATTAAAAACCATTTGTCTCCATTCACTCTTATCAAATACGCTCAGACATGCTTGCTGGAAGTCCAAGCCCCTCGCACACAAAACATCCTTTACCCCCTCCCTCCAACCTTTCCTAGGCCGACCCCTACCCCGCCTTCCCTCCACTACAGATTTATACACTCTCGAAGTCATTCTGTTTCGTTCCATTCTCTCTACATGTCCGAACCACCTCAACAACCCCTCCTCAGCTCTCTGGATAATAGTTTTGGTAATCCCGCACCTCCTCCTAATTTCCAAACTTCGAATTCTCTGCATTATATTCACACCATACATTGACCTCAGACATGACATCTCCACTGCCTCCAGCCTTCTCCTCGTTGCAACATTCATCACCCATGCTTCACACCCATATAAGAGCGTTGGTATAACTATACTATCATATATTCCCCTCTTTACTTCCATGGACAAAGTTCAGGATGGCACTTATCTACGATCCCCGAGGATAACTTTGTTGTCCTGGTGCCACACCAGGCAGTAAATTACCAGCTCACATACTTCCTTGAGGGGAAAAGGAAGAGGAAAGAGGCAGAGGAAGGGAGAGAGAAGAGATGCAGAGGGTGAGGACGGTCTCTTAAAGATATGTATAAAAATCTTCGTCATTCACTACATGGTTATCTATATGTGGAGGGACGTGTTGAAAACTTTCATCAGCCTAGTTTGCTCTTCCTATTTGGCTCTTATAACCCTGGATTCGTCTTTGCCAACTCATACTCCAAGTGTGAAAAGTAATAATAATAATAATATTTTTTAATTGTATAAACGTATGCATAAATTGTACAAGAATGGTATACAATACCGACAATATGAAATAAAGACACATGTGCAACATCTGGGTATCTTTATTGTAAACGTTTCGCCATCCAGTGGCTTTATCAATACAAATTCTAGGACATTATATGAAGACAGTAGAACTATATACAAAAGATGAGGTAATCAGTACCTCAGCCTTGCAGTGGTGTGAAGAGCACCGAAGTCGTGGAGGTTCTGGAGCAGAGGCAAGGAGGCTGGCGCTTATATACCAACGTCAGGTGAAAATGGACGTGTAGCAGACGAGGGCATAGTCACTGGTAGGCGGGATTCCCCAGTGGAAGTAGGTCATACCCAAAGAGATGGGTTAGTTGTAGTAGTAGTAGTCGTTGCCGTGAAGAAGGTTATGTACATGAAGGTTATGTACATGGTTATGTACATGATCAAGATTCCATAATGTTGCAGTGTCTGACAAGTTGTACAAGAATGGTATACAATATTACCGACAATATGAAATAAAGACACATGTACATAACCTTCTTCACGGCAACGACAACTACTACTACAACTAACCCATCTCTTTGGGTATGATCTACTTCCACTGGGGAATCCCGCCTACCAGTGACTATGCCCTCGTCTGCTACACGTCCCTTTCCACCTGACGTTGGTATATAAGCGCCAGCCTCCTTGCCTCTGCTCCAGAAACTCCACGACTTCGGTGCTGTTCACACCACTGCAAGGCTGAGGGACTGATTACCTCATCTTTTGTATATAGTTCTACTGTCTTCATATAATGTCCTAGAATTTGTATTGATAAAGCCACTGGATGGCGAAACGTTTACAATAAAGATACCCAGATGTTGCACATGTGTCTTTATTTCGTATGCATAAATAACAAGGAGTGGGTTTCTAATTACGGCACAGATTAACAAGTCCGTAGTTTTGCACAGTATTTTGCACTGTGCATATATGGACTAAAACAAAATGAAGAAATTACAACTATATTACAAAACTTCTTGGAAGGTAGAGTTTGAAGCCAGAATAATAACGAGGAACAGTGTACGTAAAAAAATTATATTTCTAATATGACCGAAGCCTCTTGCTTCCTGCCTCTTCCTTCTGTGCAAAACGTCATTAGTTTCTTTCTCCTATGTGTGGGTTATTTGTATCTTGTTCCATTCACGGTATTGTGCCTTTTATTTAGGTGTCCCATAGCTCGATCGGTAGCGCACTCAGCTCACACACTGAGGTCCGGGGATCGAATCTCCTCCGGTACGGCTGGAAAACATTAGGGACGTGTTTCCAAAAAGACACCTGCTGTCCCTGTTCACCCATCAGTTTAAAATGGGTACCTGGGTATTAGTCGACTGGTGTGGGTCGCATCCTGGGACAAAACTGACCTAATTTGCGGGAAATGCTCAGCATAACAAGGGACTTTCTATATAGTAGCATGTCATTGATGTCAGTTAGGCCTGTATACCTTGTACATGTACTTGTAGTAAATAAAGATATTATTATTATTATTATTCCTTCCTCTTCCTGAGCTTTCCATCTTCTGGACTTCCCACTTTCTATAGAGCTCCCGTTTTCTCCTGAGATCCCGTTTTCTCCTGAGATCCCGTTTTCACCTGAGATCCCCGCCCGAACTGAACCCCATTTCTAATAACACTTATCTTCTGATCCCTTTAAACCTTCTGACCCCATCTCCCAAACTAAGTCCCCTTCCCTCCTTAAGCCAATAATGATTTTTTTTTCACAAATTTTATTTCTTCTGTTTAGGATAGGCCATTCTGAAGGATGGCAGCTCCAGAGTAAATAAGTTTATATAAGTACCTGGAGTTTACCTGGAGAGGGTTTCGGGGGTCAACGCCCCTGCGGCCAGGTCTGAGACCAGGCCTCATGGTGGATCAGCGTCTGATCAACCAGGCTGTTACTGTCGGCCGCACGCAAACTGACGTACGAGCCACAGCCCGGTTGGTCAGGTACTGACTTTAGGTGCCTGTCCAGTGGCTTCGTGAAGACAGCTAGGGGTCTATTGGTAATCCCCCTAATGTATGCTGGGAGGCAGTTGAACAGTCTTGGGCCCCGGACACTTATGGTGTTGTCTCTCAGTGTACTCGTGGCGCCCCTGCTTTTCATCGGGGGGAATGTTGCACCTTCTGCCGAGTCTTTTGCTTTCATAGGGAGTGATTTTCGTGTGCAGGTTTGGTACCAATCCCTCCAGGACCTTCCAAGTGTATATTATCATGTATCTCTCTCGCCTGCGTTCCAGGGAATACAGATCAAGGACCTTCAACCGTTCCCAGTAATTTAGGTGCTTTATCGTACTTATGTGTGCTGTGAAAGTTCTTTGTACACTCTCCAGGTCTGCAATGTCGCCAGCCTTGAAGGGGGCTGTTAGTGTACAACAGTATTCCAGCCTAGAGAGAACAAGTGATTTGAAGAGCGTCATCATGGGCTTGGCGTCCCTAGTTTTGAAGGTTCTCATTATCCATCCTATCATTTTCCTAGCCGATGAGGTAGATACATTGCTGTGGTCTTTAAAGGCGAGATCCTCTGACATTATCACTCCCAAGTCCTTCACATTTCTTTTTCGCTCTATTGTATGGTTAGGATTTGTCGTATACCTTGATACATTTTTTATTTCCTCAAGTTTTCCATATCTGAGTAGTTAAAATTTCTCCTCGTTGAACTTCATATTGTTTTGAGTGGCCCATTTGAAGATTTGGTTGATGTCCGCTTGGAGTCTTGCAGTGTCTTCAATGGAGGTCACTGCCATGGCAATCCGGGTTTCATCTGCAAAGGAAGACACTGCGCTATGGCTTACATCTCTGTCTATGTCAGAAATGAGGATGAGGAATAGAATGGGAGTGAGTACTGTGCCTTGTGGAACAGAGCTTTTCACCGTGGCTGCCTGGGACTTTACTCTGTTTACTATTACTCTTTGTGTTCTATTTGTCAGGAAGTTATAGATCCATCTACCAACTTTTCCTGTTATTCCTTTATTACACCAAGGTCACACTTGTTGAAAGCTTTTGCAAAGTCTGTGTATACTAGTATACTACATCTGTATTTTGTTTATCCTCAACAGCATCCAGGACCCTGTCATAGTGGTCCAGGAGCTGGGACAGGCAGGAGCGACCTACTCTAAACCCATGTTGCCCTGGGTTGTGTAACTGATGGGTATCTAGGTGGTTGGCGATCTTGCTTCTTAGAACACTCTCAAAGATTTTTATGATATGAGATGTTAGTGCTATCGGTCTGTAGTTCTTTGCAATTGCTTTACTGCCTCTGCCACCCTTGTGGAGTGGGGCTATGTCTGTTGTTTTTAGTGTGTGTGGGATGACCCCTGTGTCCATACTCCCTCTACATAGAATGCTGAAGGCACTCTGTGTTCATCAAGAATTGCAAGAAGGGGCTTCTTGCAATTCTTGATGAACACAGAGTTCCATGAGTCTAGGCCTGGGGCAGAGTGCATAGGCATGTCATTTATTGCCTTTTCAAAGTCTTGTGGTGTTAAAATAATATCCGAGATTTTTGAGATGACCAAATTTTACGTTTCGTTCATAAAGAATTCATTTGGATTGTCGACCCTTAGTCTGGGCAGCGGCTCGCTGAACACTGAGTCGTATTGGGACTTTAATATCTCACTCATTTCTTGGCTGTCATCTGTGTATGTCCCATCTCGCCTAAGCAGAGGCTTAATACTGGATGTTGTTTTTCCCTTAGATTTGGCATAAGAGAAGAAGTATTTTGGTTTTTTTCAGTTTCCTTTATGGCTTTTAGTTCTTCCTGAGATTCTTGTCTCCTGTAAGATTCCTTCAGTTTAAGTTCAATATTTCCAATTTCATTGACCAGTGCCTCTACGTATTTCAGATATATTGGCCCCTCTCAGCAGCTCTGTGACTCTGCGCCTTCAACTGTATAGGGAGCATCTCTCTCTTTCTAGTTTACATCTTCTCTTTCTTTTTCTTAATGGTATGTGTTTTGAGCAGATCTCAAGAACCGTGTTGTTTAGGATATCTTCCCAGCTTGTTTCATTTAGGACATGGTTGACTTCATTCCATTGTATGTTTTTGTTATTAAAATTGAATTTTGTGAAGAGACCTTCCTGACTGATCACATTTTGCTGGTCAGGAGTCCTGTGCATACATGTCTGTACCTCTATTATGTTGTGATCTTAGTGTATTGTCTTTGATACGGTTATATTCCATATCAGATTGCCGTTGTTAGTGAAGATGAGGTCTAGCGTATTTTCTAGTCTTGTAGGCTCTAATATTTGCTGGTTTAAGGTGAATTTGGCGCAGAAATTTAATAGTTCGTGTGTGTGTGAATTTTCATCTGCGCTGCCTCCTGGGGTGATCTCTGCTAAACCATTGTTTGCTATACTCCTCCATTTTAGGTGTCTCAAGTTGAAATCTCCCAGTAGTAAGATGTTTGGGGCAGGAGTTGAGAGATTTTCCAGACGCTGGTCAATTTTCAAAAGCTGTTCCTGGAATTGCTGGGAAGTTGCGTCTGGAGGCTTGTATACAACCACAATGACAAGGTTTTGGTTTTCAATCTTTACCTCCAAAACTTCAACTACATCATGTGTACAGGTAGACATAAGTATACAATTATCATAATAATAATAATAATAATTATTTCTACAAGTACATGTACAACATATACAGACCATAGCTGACATACTATAAAGAAAGCCCCTTGTTATGGAGAGCATTTTGGGCAAAGTAGGTAAATTTTGTCCCCAAGATGCGACCCACACCAGTCGGCTAACACCCAGGTACCTATTTACTGCTAGATGAACAGGGACAACAGGTGTCTTAAGGAAACATGCCTTAATGTTTCCACCCGTACCGGGGATCGAACCACGGACCTCAGTGGACTGAGTACGATACCAACTGAGTTCCGTCACAACGACCTTCAAAGCTGACGTAACTACTGAACCTGTAGTGGAATATTTGACATCCTGGTCGACCTACTAAAGTTTCTCACTTCTTGACGGTATCCTCATGAGCGTCCCACCATCATGTGTGATGGAATATACCATCATAACGTAGCTATCTTTCCTTCCCACGACATAAGTATCATTAGCACATTGTTTCACCTACTTGAGTCTTTATTAAATTTGGGTGAAAACGTCGAGTGAAACGTTGTATTGATAAATATTTTTTTGCACTCCCTTTTTATGACTGGTTGACTGCTCTATACATCCACTTGAATAGTGTTGCAGCAAACTGCTGCAACACACTGCTGCAACACCCACTATGTTTTAATTAATAATAAAACATCTTGTTATAGCCTCCTACACCCGCAGGCTCCCTTCACTCGTAAGTTCCCTTCACTCGTAAGTTCCCTTCACTCGTAAGCTCCCTTCACTCGTAAGCTCCCTTCACTCGTAAGCTCCCTTCCCTTCTTCCCTCCTGTCTCATCAAGGATCTGTGATTATTCTTATATTCACGTAAAGTGCTGAATCTTTTATGTCATTCAGCACTACCTGGTGCTGACCTTGTATGTAAACAGATGGAAGTGAGGTGCTGAGGCTGAGCACCGTCATGAATGGAGGAATTCACAGTCGGTGCAGGAAATCAGCTTAAGTTTAAAAATAATCAGAATTTGATGTAGAGGTCCAGAGTGAAGGGTAGGCAGATTGTGTGGGGGCGGGGGAGGAGATGGTAAAGCGTCAAAGTCTTTTATATGTGGGTTGACTTTTATTATTTATTCTAGACCTTGATATCAATGAAATGGGGTAAATAACAAAAAAGGCACAATACCGTGACTGGAACAATACACACACAACCCGCACATATAAAAAAGAGAGGAGCTTACGACGACGTTTCGGTCCGACTTGGACCATTTACAAAGTCACACTAACACACAGGACAGGTAGAAGGGGTATTTATAGGCAGGCAGACAGGGGAGGGCACAAGAAAGTGGTGGAGGGGTAATAATGGAGGTAGTAATGGTAGTAGTAGTAGTAGTGGAGTCAGTCATATTCTAGGAAAGGAGCACTGCAATGAAGCTGGCGGCCCGCATAGGGTAAGTACAACAACACAGAAGGAAAAAATGAAATTAAAATAAAATAAAGAAGGACAAATACAAGGCAAAAGAAAAGAAAGAAAACACAGAGGAGAAAGAAGAAAGAGGAGAAGGGGGAAGAGATAGAAGGGGAAGGAATCAGGTTAAGTCACGAGTGTTCTGAAGTTTGGAGCATTTAACAATGTAATGGGAGAGGAAAGCATCAACAGAGACAAAGCCAGGGCTAAGATTCATACAGGGAAAGTTGTGTATAAGGGAGGATTCAACCAAACGGCGACTATGAAAGTTGGACGTAGGGTAGACAGTTTTAGCAGAAGACCAATCAATAGGATGACTGTGATCTCTGACATGACAGAAAAGAGCATTATTGGTGTCGGCAAGCCTAACACTACTTTTGTGCTCCCTAAGTCTGTCAGAAAGAGATCGGCCAGTTTCTCCAAAGTACTGAAGAGGACAGGAGGAGCAAGAAATAGAGTAGACACCAGGAGCATCTATAGAGGGAGGGGAGGTATGAACTAGATTAGTGCGAAGAGTGTTAGTCTGGCGAAAGGTAAGTTTGATGTCTAAGGAACGGAGAGAGTTGTTGAGATCAGAGAGACCAGAGATGTAGGGAAGGCAGAGGACAGGAGAGTTCACAGGAGTAGAGGGTTTAGGAGAGAAGAAAGTCCGTTTGGCACGAGAGGAAGCAGAGTCTATGAAATGAGAAGGGTAGCCAAGACGGGAAATGAATTATGAAGAGTGGAAATTTCTGCTTCAAGGAACTGAGGAACTGAGAGCACAGAGAAAGAGGGAGATAAGAACACTTTTCTTGACAGAGGAGGCATGATAAGAAAAGTAGTGAATGTACATGCCACTGTGCATAGGCTTGCGGTACACGGAGAAGGCAAAACCTGTAACTGAGCGGTGGACATGAACATCAAGGAAAGGAAGCAAAGAATTAGATTCCCAATCAGCTTTAAACTTAATGGAAGGGGCAAGATTATTAAGAGCATCAAGAAATGATTGGAAGACACTAGAGTCATGAGGCCAAAGAGCAAAGATGTCATCTACATAGCGGAGCCAGAGTGAAGGACGCACATCAATAGTGGGAAGGACAGTCTCGAAGTATTCCATGTAAAGATTAGCAAGAACAGGAGATAGAGGAGAGCCCATGGCGACACCGAAGGTTTGAGAATAATATTTATCTTGAAAAGAAAAGGAATTAGAGTCCACACAAAGGCGGATAAGATCAAGAAAGACATCAGTAGGTATAGGGAGATGAAGTAACCCTTCATTGGCCTTCTCTCTGAGAAAATTAAGGACATCATCCAGAGGGACATTAGTGAAGAGGGACTCGACATCAAGACTAAGCATCTTACAGGTCGGGAGAGAGCGAACCCGTTCGATGAAGTCTTGAGAGTGACGAAGGTGGGCAGGAGAAAAAGTACCAAGAAAGGGAGTGAGGGTTTTGGCTAGCCAAGAAGCAAGAGAATAAGAGACAGAACCTCTAGAAGATATGATGGGACGCAGAGGAATATCAGGTTTGTGAGTTTTGGGAAGGACATAGAAATAGGGCAGAGAGGGACAGATGACACGAAAACGTTGAACAAGGTTAAAGTCAGAAGGACAGAGGTCGGAGAGAGTCTTAAGTTTCTTGTTGAAAGTTCTCTTGATGCGATCAAGAGGGTTGGAAACGAGAGGAGTGTAGGTACGTGAGTCAGAGAGCAAGACATCGGCTTTACGGAGGTAATTCTCGCGATCAAGGATAACTACCGAATTACCTTTGTCAGAAGAGAGTATGACAATGTTAGCATTGGATTTAAGAGCAGAAAGGTCAAGTTGATAGCGGCGAGGAAGGTGATGGTTCTTAGAAAACAGGCTATCAAGAGCAGGAAGGAGAGCGCCACGAAAAATGGATAAATCAGGAAGATTATTATTACGAGAGCGAGACTAGAGAAAAGAATCAAAAGAGCTTATCATGTCAATACCAGCGCGACGGGCAGGTGAAGTGGCAAAGGAAAGACCAAAACCAAGCAGTTCAAGCTCATGTTGGGAGAGTGTGACAGAAGACACATTAGTAACACAGTCGGTAAGGGAGAATTTGGACCAAGGACTATCTGAGATGAGACGTTGAAGTTTGTTCTGTAGTTTAGAAGAATGCATTTGTGAATTCAGGCGAGCAGTGTCAAAAGCGACGGTAGTGAGAAGGTTACAGAGACCTTGTGGAAGAGAAGCAAAGAGAGCATGTTGACGCTGACGGAGAATAAAGAAGACATCTTCAACCTGAGACTTAGTAGAAATAATGAGTTGTTGGAGTAGAGACGGGCATGATCAGGAAAGGGAGTGCCCAGTGGGTTGGGTTTCAGGAAATGGGAGAAGGAAGGTGGTAGAACCTGCTCAACAAGACAGTCACGTAGAAAGCGAAGCTGATTCTTACGACGCCTGGTGGCAATAAGAGCAACCTCATAAGAACTAAAGAGGGGTTTAAAAGAAGGAAGAACATTAAAAAAGTTAGAAAGAATAAGACGCTTACCTGCGGGGTCCATAAATAACAAAAAAAGGCACAATACCGTGACTGCAACAATACACACACAACCCGCACATATAAAAAAGAGAGGAGCTTATGACGACGTTTATTTTATTTTAATTTCATTTTCCCTCTGTGTTGTTGTCCTTACCCTATGTGGGCCGCCAGCTTCATTGCAGTGCTCCTTTCCTAGAATATGACTGACTCCACTACTACTACTACTACTACCACTACTACCTCCATTATTACCCCTCCACCACTTTCTTGTGCCCTCCCCTGTCTGCCTGCCTATAAATACCCCTTCTACCTGTCCTGTGTGTTTGTTTGTAAATGGTCCAAGTCGGACCGAAACGTCGTCGTAAGCTCCTCTCTTTTTATATGTGCGGGTTGTGTGTGTAAATGGGGTAACTTTTATTATTTCTTGTCTAGACCTTGGTGTCAGTTAAATGGGGGCAACTTTATTATTTCTTGCAGAACCTGAAGCCAGCAGAGAGCAGCAATAGACAAGCTGATCCCTACGTGAAGCTCCACCTCCTGCCTGGCGCCAGCAAGGTATCTTATTATTATTTATTACATATAATACACAATGCCAATCCTAGGCAATAAAGTCTGATAAGCTCTGTAACTATTCACTCGTGCGTAATTAAGTTGGCACTCCAGGAGCACTCTGCTCATTCTAAGTCGCTCGTAAAGTATTGAAAAGGTTGGCTTAATGAGGTTTGATATAGAAGAGTCTGTAGAGGTCTCAATTATCATCACCAGTTATATCAGCATTGATTCAAGGTTCACAGCTTGTTACTACCCATCTGTGCTACTTCTTAGTTTACGTAGATAAAATAAATTACCTCTGTCACATTACGTGCCTTTGTAACTCTACCGCAGACATAATGGGTGTTTAAATATTTTATACTTTATTTCTGTATAGCGTTTTAAAAATATGTGATTTGATTTGGTTTTGATTTGATTGAATTGTTGCGCCCTGCCTTGTTTCATGGACCACCCCCCAGTCGAACAAGTTAAGGACACGTACGGTCACCAAGACTGTCAACCCAGATTTCAACGAGACTCTCACCTACTATGGTATCTCAGACCAAGAGATGGCTCGCAAGACACTCAGACTCACCATCTTGGGTAAGGCTCTTACCTCTTCCTGCCTCATTAACTTGGGTAAGTCTCTTGCCTTCTCCTTGACTCACATTGGGTAAGGCTCTGACCCTTTGTGACTCACCATCATAGGTAAGGAAGGCTCATCCCTCTTCCTTCCTCTACCATCTTGGATAAAGTTTTTTTTTATTCTCTAGGCTATAGCAGTGTAGCGTCTTTATAAATTAATGTTGAACAGTAAAATAAAAAGCTTTTTATTTAGCAAAATTTTATACATTCGCAATGTGCTGCTACACTATTCCATATGATAGTAATATAGTGGGAACAAAAGTTATGTTTCCCTGTCATATTCCATCACACAGGATCGGTCACATACATACATTGGGTTAAAGTAGGTTACCGTGCAGCCTCGTCATAATGGGAGACTTCAGTAGGGCAATAAGGATATCGTTAAGTATTCCATCAGCTACGGCAACTTCAATGGTTTCCTTCTATCAGAGTTGGAGTTTCTATTACTCGGGAATCAACATCTCTCAAGATAGCCTATCCCAAACACATGACAAATTGAATTTATATGAAGCTATGTACATCACCGCAGAGCGGGGATAATATAAATTATATACAGGAGACAGGAAAAGTGGAGGGGAGAGAGAGAAATCTTGACGACAAAATACGATGTATTTCAACTTGCACAAACATTAACATATAGCAGTGCAGATTTATAATATAACTAAGATTACAGGTACTTGCACTAGGGTCGCAGTAATCAATCTGAGGGTTATAAACAAACTCTCTTCACTTGACTAATCAACACCCATTAGAGAAGTTCCGGGTCCACTCCCCGGCACCTCCATGGTCGTACAAGGACCAAAATGGAAATAAGTCACTGACTTTTGTGGGGGTCATCCTAGGTAGTTTACACATAAGATACTAGCTATGTTAACTGTACTTACGTTTACTTGTACCTAAATAAACTTACTGAAGGTTGACTATGGATAAGTTGAGAAGGACCAATAGCTCAAACAAGTAGTTAGATTAGATGTATAGTTTAAGGGAAGACATCCATTAATATTAGGGTAAGTCTACATTGATTTGCTTCTGTTAGAAGCCTCTCTGGGGAGGTTCCTAGATGCTGGTGATGGGGATCTTGAGTCAAAGAAATGGACCCGTCCTCTTCCTTGTCTCGATCCTATTTCCTTCCATTCCCCAGGCGCTGTACCGTAAATACAAAAATTCTATTAACTCACCTCTACCAGCTTCTTCCTCGTGATATTACGCTACCAGTTTGGGGACATATCTAAAAAATATCTTTTAAGTTAATCCTACCAGATTAAACAGCGTAGTTCATCCTGTTGAGTGATGACGTTTTCTCTTGCAGACGAGGAGCGGTTTGGCTGTGACTTTTTAGGTGAAGCTCGCATAGCCCTCAAGAAAGTTCGTCCTCATGAAACTAAACGAATAAGAATCAACCTAGAGAAGCGAGCCATCGTAAGTAAACCTTTTACGAGTAACATATACTTTATATTCCTTCCAATGCTGAATATTAAAAGCATCCTAGTACTAATGCCACTTGATTGCAAGCCTCTCGTGTTCATGCTGAATTATACTGCAATGTGCAGGTGCCAAGCAGTCAGTAAAGTGTTGAGTGACTGTTACAGTTGTTGGAAGACGAGGTGAAGGGTGAGGCTGAGCGAGGGAAGGTACTACTCAGTCTCAAGTACGCCACACAGAGGAGTGCCCTCATCGTTGGTATCGTCCGCTGTGCCCACCTTCCTTCCATGGACTCCAACGGCTTTTCAGATCCTTACGTCAAAGTGTATGTACACCTTGTTGTATGTTTGCTCTCCTTATACTAAGATAATTTTAATATTAAAGGGGTGGAGGGTAAGCCAACGGAAGGCCTCGGTCAGGTGACCAAAAGCTCCAGCTGTTGGGTCATCATCTGACTAAGACCCGCGTCAGGAAACACTTCTGTTTCCTAACGAATCTTACTTAACCTAACATGCTCTCCCCTGATACCGGTGAAGGGTTCTTGATCCAAGAAATATTAGCTACTCTTCCTTTCCAAGGATCAATCTTCATTACCTCCCGCTCCTCAGGTGCTAGTATAGCCTTTTACTAGTATGTTTACACTTTCCTATTAATATAATATGTGGGGAATTGTTTGAGATAAGTCTATCTGGGACACCGCCACTTGCAATAAACAATCTCCCAGGTAGATGACCGACTAGTATAATTTTACCGTAGTCATTCCCTTAAGGTATGTGAGAACTTTACCCACTCCTGGCCGCACCCAAGGGGTACCTTCGATATTCTCACGTTAGCCCACTGCACTCTGGACCAGTATAAATAAATCTGAGTAGATAATACTAATAATTATGGTATGATTAAATTTAAGTGGACTGTATGGGGATTAGGGACTGATCAAGTAGAAGGAAAAGGAGAGAACACACAATTAAGTTAACATGACCATCACTCACCTAATTAACAGCATCAAGCGGTGCACTGTAGATAGTCGACCTAGCTAAAGCACATCTACTATTTATAACAATCTCATCGGCCGACTTAGAATGTTACAAAGGTTGAGTACTTAGCTTTAGGTGAGTTGCTCCTGCGGTTTTGTTCAATCGCGATGGTAAGGGTTGTCCCGTCGAGTCAAGGAAGATTAATTTCCGTGAACTCTTATACGCCCACGAGACTGGGCGTTAGCTAACATGTGGTTGGTCGGGGTAGCGATTCAGATCCTCTCACTATTCCGACCTTATTACTGTTTGTACGTATAACTTTACACACTATGTATATCCTGGCTTAATGCCCCACTAGTTTGTACACATTCACCGTCTCGATACTTGTATTTCGAGTCGATGAGTTGAGATAATGTTAGTTCATCTTCTCCACATTCAATATGGCGGTCGGGGTATGGCGTACCCACGCCAGACCCACTCTGTACAATCACCCCCTGATTATTTACAACTCTGTTTCACTATATTCACCATTTCGCAATATTCATCGAACATATTTCAGTCTCTTCTAATACGAAAACCACCCAGCATCAGGGTTTACGACGTTATCCTGTCGTATGGTCGCTTCACTGGAATTCAAAGTAGGCCTAAGTCGACATCCCACGCCGGCGCCAATCATCATTTCCACAATTACTGCCCCTATTACTGGGCCTCTTGGACCGATTGTCCCACTTTATACGCGTCACACACGTTGATAGCACTCCATATTACGAAAGGAGGTAATTAAGTCCGGTTTGGCGGTCGTAATCTCCACATTCCCTCAGCCATTACCGGGTACCTGGTCGCTAGGCCGGGTTTTCACTGACTCCTCCCCTCTCTTCCTGCCTCTCTGCCCCGCTTCTTTCCCGCTAGTCCGATGGTTCTGTATTCCTACCCACATAAACGTTAAGCTACTAGCGGTACATTAAGGATATCTGTTCATATTGCAAAGTTTATCAATTACAACTTTCGGAAAATACCAATATTTTCCAAATAATATATGGATGTAGTAGTCATGTATATGCGGTGCCAGGCGCGCGCGCGCGCCATCTCTACCAGTCAGTGGTTAAATTGTATCATTTGTTTCTTCCCACACGAAACTTTCTTTTTGTCATTGTTGCCACTATAAAACTGTCATATCTTATCATGTTTACCGTTTAAAATAAAGCTTCGTTCCTCTGCTACTGTGTCTTATATCATCTGTCTTGCATTAGTCATCTAACTGTCCCACATCAGCCATCTTACTGTCTTATATTAGCCATCTAACTGTCCTACATCAGCCATCTTACTGTCTTATATTAGCCATCTAACTGTCCTACATCAGCCATCTTACTGTCTTATATTAGCCATCTAACTGTCCTACATCAGCCATCTTACTGTCTTATATTAGCCATCTCTCTGTTCTACATCAGCCATCTTACTGTCTTATATTAGCCATCTCTCTGTTCTACATCAGCCATCTTACTGTCTTATATTAGCCATCTAACTGTCCTACATCAGCCATCTTACTGTCTTATATTAGCCATCTCTCTGTTCTACATCAGCCATCTTACTGTCTTATATTAGTCATCTAACTGTCCTACATCAGCCATCTTACTGTCTTATATTAGCCATCTAACTGTCCTAAATCAGCCATCTTACTGTCTTATATTAGCCATCTAACTGTCCTACATCAGCCATCTTACTGTCTTATATTAGCCATCTAACTGTCCCACATCAGCCATCTTACTGTCTTATATTAGCCATCTAACTGTCCCACATCAGCCATCTTACTGTCTTATATTAGCCATCTAACTGCCCTACATCAGCCATCTTACTGTCTTATATTAGCCATCTAACTGCCCTACATCAGCCATCTTACTGTCTTATATTAGCCATCTAACTGTCCTACATCAGCCATCTTACTGTCTTATATTAGCCATCTCTCTGTTCTACATCAGCCATCTTACTGTCTTATATTAGCCATCTCTCTGTTCTACATCAGCCATCTTACTGTCTTATATTAGCCATCTAACTGTCCTACATCAGCCATCTTACTGTCTTATATTAGTCATCTAACTGTCCTACATCAGCCATCTTACTGTCTTATATTAGCCATCTCTCTGTTCTACATCAGCCATCTTACTGTCTTATATTAGCCATCTAACTGTCCTACATCAGCCATCTTACTGTCTTATATTAGTCATCTAACTGCCCTACATCAGCCATCTTACTGTCTTATATTAGCCATCTAACTGTCCTACATCAGCCATCTTACTGTATTATATTAGCCATCTAACTGCCCCCTACATCAGCCATCTTACTGTCTTATATTAGTCATCTAACTGCCCTACATCAGCCATCTTACTGTCTTATATTAGCCATCTCTCTGTTCTACATCAGCCATCTTACTGTCTTATATTAGCCATCTAATTGTCCTACATCAGCTATCTTACTGTCTTATATTAGCCATCTCTCTGTTCTACATCAGCCATCTTACTGTCTTATATTAGCCATCTCTCTGTTCTACATCAGCCATCTTACTGTCTTATATTAGTCATCTAACTGTCCTACATCAGCCATCTTACTGTCTTATATTAGCCATCTAACTGTCCTACATCAGCCATCTTACTGTCTTATATTAGCCATCTAACTGTCCTACATCAGCCATCTTACTGTCTTATATTAGCCATCTAACTGCCCTACATCAGCCATCTTACTGTCTTATATTAGTCATCTAACTGCCCTACATCAGCCATCTTACTGTCTTATATTAGCCATCTAACTGTCCTACATCAGCCATCTTACTGTCTTATATTAGCCATCTAACTGCCCTACATCAGCCATCTTACTGTCTTATATTAGCCATCTAACTGTCCTACATCAGCCATCTTACTGTCATATATTAGCCATCTCTCTGTTCTACATCAGCCATCTTACTGTCTTATATTAGCCATCTAACTGTCCTACATCAGCCATCTTACTGTCTTATATTAGCCATCTCTCTGTTCTACATCAGCCATCTTACTGTCTTATATTAGCCATCTCTCTGTTCTACATCACCCATCTTACTGTCTTATATTAGCCATCTAAATATCCTACATCAGCCATCTTACTGTCTTATATTAGCCATCTAACTGTCCTACATCAGCCATCTTACTGTCTTATATTAGCCATCTAACTGTCCTACATCAGCCATCTTACTGTCTTATATTAGCCATCTAACTGTCCTACATCAGCCATCTTACTGTCTTATATTAGCCATCTAACTGTCCCACACCAGCCATCTTACTGTCTTATATTAGCCATCTAACTGCCCTACATCAGCCATCTTACTGTCTTATATTAGCCATCTAACTGCCCTACATCAGCCATCTTACTGTCTTATATTAGCCATCTAACTGTCCTACATCAGCCATCTTACTGTCTTATATTAGCCATCTAACTGTCCTACATCACCCATCTTACTGTCTTATATTAGCCATCTAAATATCCTACATCAGCCATCTTACTGTCTTATATTAGCCATCTAACTGTCCTACATCAGCCATCTTACTGTCATATATTAACCATCTAACTGTCCTACATCAGCCATCTTACTGTCTTATATTAGCCATCTAACTGTCCTACATCACCCATCTTACTGTCTTATATTAGCCATCTAAATATCCTACATCAGCCATCTTACTGTCTTATATTAGCCATCTAACTGTCCTACATCAGCCATCTTACTGTCTTATATTAGCCATCTAACTGTCCCACATCAGCCATCTTACTGTCTTATATTAGCCATCTAACTGTCCTACATCAGCCATCTTACTGTCATATATTAGCCATCTAACTGTCCTACATCAGCCATCTTACTGTCTTATATTAGCCATCTAACTGTCCTACATCAGCCATCTTACTGTCTTATATTAGCCATCTAACTGTCCTACATCAGCCATCTTACTGTCTTATATTAGCCATCTAACTGTCCTACATCAGCCATCTTACTGTCTTATATTAGCCATCTAAATATCCTACATCAGCCATCTTACTGTCTTATATTAGCCATCTAACTGTCCTACATCAGCCATCTTACTGTCTTATATTAGCCATCTAACTGTCCTACATCAGCCATCTTACTGTCTTATATTAGCCATCTAACTGTCCTACATCAGCCATCTTACTGTCTTATATTAGCCATCTAACTGTCCCACATCAGCCATCTTACTGTCTTATATTAGCCATCTAACTGCCCTACATCAGCCATCTTACTGTCTTATATTAGCCATCTAACTGCCCTACATCAGCCATCTTACTGTCTTATATTAGCCATCTAACTGTCCTACATCAGCCATCTTACTGTCTTATATTAGCCATCTAACTGTCCTACATCAGCCATCTTACTGTCATATATTAGCCATCTAACTGTCCTACATCACCCATCTTACTGTCTTATATTAGCCATCTAAATATCCTACATCAGCCATCTTACTGTCTTATATTAGCCATCTAACTGTCCTACATCAGCCATCTTACTGTCATATATTAGCCATCTAACTGTCCTACATCAGCCATCTTACTGTCTTATATTAGCCATCTAACTGTCCTACATCAGCCATCTTACTGTCTTATATTAGCCATCTAACTGTCCTACATCAGCCATCTTACTGTCTTATATTAGCCATCTAACTGTCCTACATCAGCCATCGGCTTTATGTAAGCCTAACTGTCATTAAAACTCATCTAAATGAGAAACTTTCTTGTCTATTCTTTTCTGTTATAAAACTGTCTTTCCTCCAGCTATACTACCGTGGATATAGTGTCATCTTTTGTGCCAGTTCTGCCAAACTCGTGACATTAGCGTCATGCCTCCTCCTGTATGCAACTATAATCATATAACATTGAAACATTGTACCTAACTGAATTTATTACACTCGATTTCATTATGGTCACAGGCAACTTAAACCGGATCCAACCCACAAAAAGTATCGCACTGCTATTAAGTGGAAGAATCTCAACCCAGAATTCAATGAGGAGTTTGTGTTTGAGGTCCGGAGGAATGAACTACCCAAGAAGCTTTTAGATATTCGGGTGTATGATAAAGACGTCGGCCGTAGTGATGATTTCATTGGTAAGTACTCTCACAGAATTTTGGTTTACACGTTAAGTTTATTCAGGTACAGGTACACATAAATACAGTTACATAAATTATCATACATAGCAGCATATGTGTAGATTCAAGTACTACAAGTCATGCAATTGTTAGCAAAAGGCCTGGAAGCGAGAACTTTAAAAGGATGCTGTAATAAGAAGACTGATTTTTAACTGGTATGCAAGGTAAATAGCCTTCGAAGAAGCCATAATACAAACTCAAAGTACTCATTAGAAAGAAAGGTTCTTAGGAGTGACAATACCAGAAAATTTCAAATTCAATAATCACGTGTTGTCATAAAAACAAAAGAAAATGACTGCCTGGATAACTAGAGATGCCAAGCCAATGATGATACTCCTAAAGTCACTTTTGGTCTCTCTAGACTGGAATTTTGCTGCACACTAAGAGCCCCTTTAGGCACACGAAACCGTAGATAGTGAGAATGTACAGGAAACCTGTAAAATACGTAAGAAAAATACATCATAATTTACACATGGAAATTTCTGAAGGGATTGATCCCAAATGTGCACATCGAAATTACGCCCAAGATCTTGGCTTGACAGACAGTGTAAAATATTTCCCATGAAAAGCAAGGGTGCAGTGAGTACACTAAGAGATAGCATCGTCTATACATAGAGGGGCCTTACAAACAGACCACTGCGGATAATGGAGCCTTCAATAGACCCCCCTAGCTGTCTTCGAGAGGGGGAAAATGATAAGTTCCTAAAGTCACTTCCTGGTCAGTCCGGATGTGGTGTCCTTATTGGACTGAGTGTGGCTAATACCAATAACCTGGTTCATCAGGTAATCAACCGGTTCAGTGCTCATCGGGGGGGGGGGGGAATCCGTAGAGCTGTTTGCCAAGAATTTAGTCTCTGCCTTTCATGATAAATAATTTTATAAATTGTCCAGTTCAATTCATTCGTGTCATCTATTGAACACCCTATGTCACATAACACAGAGGTAAGTGTTAACTATAAATATATTTGTGTCTGTGGTAGACTTGGAGTCTACACAGATGAAAAACGTGTTTTGGTTTGTAAAAATTTAGAATGCAAAGGCGAGAAAGGTGAGATGAAAAATGTTTGGTTTTTAAAACTTTAGGCTACGTAAATGAGAAATGTCTTCGGTCTGAAAAATGGTAGGCTACAAGTGTAATAAATGTGGCAACTTAGTGAGCAAACTGTTGTTTTTGTAGGTGGTCTTCAGTTGTCTCAGGAGAGCACGGGCATGGAGCTGCGGCACTGGTATGATGCCTTGCAGTACCCTGACCGTCGTCATGACCGCTGGCACCAACTACAGGCACTTAACGACAAGTAAGCTGCTCTTGCTAGCAGTTACAGGTACTGCTTGAAGCAGGAACACTCTGAAGCAGCAACAAAATACGTTATTGAAGCAAAACTCATAGAAAAGAAGTTTTAAGAAGCAAGACTGCTGGACAAGAAGTTTTAATTAAGAAACACGGCTATTGGGAAACAAGTTCCAAATGCAGTCATATGCTCTGAGTGTAACAAAACCACAATGATAATTTCTGTCAACTAAAAATATTAAAAATACATGGCACAATAATACTGATTCTTTGTTAACTAGTGACCTCCAGTGGTATTATAGAAAGGAACTCTTGGATATTATGAGACCATATAAAGAACAATTATGGTGGCAAGAATAATTTTCTGTTGGACAGTGACTTTTAAAAAAGCTACATTATAGAATAATGCAACGGATAATGACAAGCTAAATGTTTATTAAAGAAGGTACATATTGTATAAGACAAAACCAGTGATCATGTGGTGGCGAAATTGATCATTCCTGGATGATACTGATAGTAACACATCTGCAAATATTATACATTAATATAAGTGACCATGATACAGTATGTGAATGATAGTGATGCTGCTTTCTTAACACTATTGTGAAATTATGTATAAAAATATATATATATATATATATATATATATATATATATATATATATATATATATATATATATATATATTATATATATATATATATATGTATATTATATATTTATATTATATATATATATATATATTTATATATATATATATATGTATATTATATATTTATATTATATATATATATATATACTATATATATATATATATATATATATATATATATATATATATATGTGTGTGTGTGTGTGTGTGCGTGTAATTTGTGATAAAAATGAATTATCTTTAGCTGATGAGAGATTAAAATCATTCATCAGTACCCATGAAGAGTGTGCACCTGGCACAAGATGTTCATTATAAAGCTCTCTACCAAAAACAATTACTTTTTACAAATGTATTTATATTCTATAATATCTCGTACTTATAGTACGAGTCTAGATGAACTGATATCCAGAAATCGTATATATACATATATATATATATATATATATATATATATATATATATATATATATATATATATATATATATGTAAGCTTCAGGTGACATAAAAAAAGGAGTATTACTTATCTTTTCCTAGATACTTTATATGCTTACAGCTGGGGATGGACCAATATATGACCACTACAACACTGTCAAAATGACCATTTGCTTTTGAGTTAGAGTGCAAGACTTGAGTAATTAATTTCTGTTTTTATTTTTGCTAATCCATAGGTGTTATTCGTTGGATAATGGGGCCAAAAGTTACCATATGTAAACTAGCAAAAGTTTCACTCATTGCCTTCCCTCTGTATTCATATTTAACCAACTTTTAAAGCAATCTTTCATTGTTGAAAATTACAAAGAACTGAAGGTGACATCATACCCAAGTCATCTTCACAGAAAAATATTTTTATCTAAACTGAGAGTAAATATTATTAAAAATATAAGATGATTTACAAGTCAGACATAATTTATGATTACTACAGTATTCCAGTGTAAGTCAGTAGCCAGTTTATTGTGGAAGTATTTATTAAGAATGTTTTGGGCACTTCATTCCTGTGAAACAGGAGAGAATATATATATATATATATATATATATATATATATATATATATATATATATATATATATATATATATATGTCGTGCCGAATAGGTAAACCTGGTCAATTAGCAAGAACTTATTTAAAATTAAGTCCTTTCTAAAAAATTCTCTTGTACATTTAAAGATATATTTTTTTCATTTATGTTACTATAAAAGTTAATGATTTTGTACCAAAAGAATCTTAGGGAACTTACCTAACCTCATTATAACAAGCGCAATTTAATTTAGCCTAATAAAACTAAATATATTTTATTAATAATAAACAAACACAATGAAATATATTTTTTTCGTTAGATTCAGAAGGATTTTTGTGAAATTATTGCATATAAAAATGTTCGCTTGCCTTATTCGGCAAGAAGAGCGTTGCTATTGAAGCCAAAATAGCACGTTTTACTTATTCGGCACGACTATTATATTTTATATATACTGAGAGGTACATTTCTCTGAAGTGTATATGTGCTGCGCTTACTTGTTCTAGGAATTAAAGTATATATTCTTGTCTGGTGGTGTAAAGGTTTCTTGCAGTCTTTATAACCCGAGTGTAATCAATAAAGTGTAAACAAAGGCATCACAAAATGCATTAAGCCATGGAAAAATGTAACTTTTTTTCCACACTAGGCATTAAATGTCTTTAACCAAAGAACCTGTGAGGCAAGAATTGGGTTCATACACTCTCTATACTATACAAACTTAAGTTATGAAAAACTGCTTATAATAGATGATTATATTTCCACACACTAAGCTACCATATGCTTTATTTTATAAACATTTAAGAAAATTTTCATAATTACGATAACATGAGTCGGCTTAGCTCATCAAAATATATTTTTTCACAATAAATTTATTTGTTGACAACATAAAACTAGTATATTTATAAGAATGGTTTTGGACGTGGTTAAAATTTCAATACTGGGCGAAAAATTCAGCCAGGTAACTAACCCAGCTGGACTTCATTGAGATAAATACACATAATTCCAATTAGATATCTATACTACACGTATTTTCTTAGATTTCCGTTTATATAATAAAAATTGACAAATTCTGAGAATTAGTATGAGTATTTTTTAGAGATATGATAGTGAGCAAGAAGTTTTAGCAGCAGCACTGCTGATACCCCCTCGTACTGTGGCAATGAATATAAACCCTTCTCTTCCTTGGATCAAAACTGATCACCTGCCATAACCTGGGCGTTGTATGACCCCTGTGGATTTGGCGCTTCCTCATCAACATAATTAAAATGGATAGTGAAGAATATAAACTACGCAGGATATATACACTGAGAAGTGTATTACTCTCAGCGTATATATGCTAAGAGCTTTAATACGTATTTTAGGGGTTAATGTATTCTTGTGTGATGGTAAAAATGTTACATACAGCCTTAATAACCCTAGTGTAGTCAACAGGCTTTACACTCCATTAACCAACCAACCAAACTACACAACCACTCTTTAGTATCAGGAGTGCCAAAAACAGATCAATATCAGAAAGTAGACACACTCCAAATAATGACCTGGTAACGAGCTTCCTTCCTCTCTACTTTAGAGGCTAACACTAAAATTTTATTTTATATCAAGACTTTTTTTGTTAGCAGTGAGTAGGACTGGTGTGGATCTGAAGCTCAGGTGATATCCACATTAGTGATAAATTATCTTCCTAGTGTAGTGTAACAGGTTAGATAGCCCAAATCTGTGTTTAGAGTTTGAAGTTTTGAAAAATTGTGCTTGTGACTACTGAGGAGGCCTAGCCCCGACCTGTCCTCAGTGACCAGCCGATCATGAGGGCCTTTCAAACCTTCCTGTAATGACCGTACATAATTTAGCCTAGAAAAAAAAACAGGTGTAAATCCTTTATGAATGTGAGTGATTGAATAACAGATGTTTTATATATATATATATATATATATATATATATATATATATATATATATATATATATATATATATAGAGAGAGATAGATATATAGAGATAGATATATATTACTTCAAAGTGTTTTAACCCACAAATGATGTTCCAAGCAATCTGTCTTTCTATCACTGTGTATATATTACGTGTTGTCACTGTGTGAATTTATAAACTGAATCTTGAATCAAATAACCTCTTCATCGGCCAGTCACAGCAGAGTGTATAAACTAGATAACATAATACAGTATAATGATCTCTGACTAGAAACCCATATTCTCTGGAGTGCTCCACTTTGTGTAAGTGGCCGAGCTCTGAATGAGCCATCCATACATCAAGATCCTCACCTCTTACAAGTGTTCAGTCTTGTATTCTGAAAGCTTGTAGGTCAGAGAATATCAATCCATGTATGTCCGTACAGTCTACATTTCCATTTGATATGCAGGTATGCTAAGCCTTAGTGAAGCTTTACTTAAGGTGGAGATTATTTTGACCACAGGCCTGTCAATCATGTCTTATATAGAGTATATTATGTATCTTGTGTGTATTTTCCTTGCCTCTTCAGTGCCTCCTAATCCATATATATATATAAGTGTTCGTACCGAAGGTGTCGGTAGGATCAAGGTTCACAGCCAAAAAAGGTAAAATTTCTGTATCATGCTAGCACCTGAACCCTCGTTCATTATGTTATGAATTGTCAAAGATGGTGATGTTCTGTTGGTCAGGAAACAATTGTCACCTGACACGCGTTTGTGTCAGCTGAGGACCGTTGAGTCGACACCATCCTTTATCCTACTAGGTTTCCCATCCGTTAAAAAAAAAAACCGGAGAATTACCACATAGGTTCGAAGATATGATGAATAACAAAAACTATGATTAGAAATATGACACGAAGTTGAAGTCACCAAATGTTATGATTATGACTTTCGAGTGCATGACAACATGACATAAGTACACCACATTGTCATGTCAGCCTGTAACACTGTGTGATGGAGCTACACTACCCTACTGAGCCCTGGGTAGTTAGTTTGATATCTTTATTATGCACCCCATACCCATCCTGTGGGCGGTAGTCACCCCATACCCATCCTGTGGGCGGTAGTCACCCCATACCCATCCTGTGGGCGGTAGTCACCCCATACCCATCCTGTGGGCGGTAGTCAAAAGATTACAGAGGTACATTATGGGTCCAGGGACTGGGCCCCAGCCCTGGGTAACCACCGGAAATATTACCTTTTTTAGCTGAGACCCATGAATGGCGTGATGGCAAAATATACTTTATTTCAACCTGCACTATGTCCAAGTGTATAAATACTGAAGGGATCATTCAGGTTGAAATTATGCATGGTTTGCTAAAGTGAGAAACAACCCTTGACCTTCATGTGTCATATGCCTTACAAACAAAAGGAAAGATTTATATAAATGATATAAAAATCTGACAAGTTGATAAACGAGACACTTGCTGCACAAGTGTCTCATTTATCAAAAGGAAAGATATTATATAGAAGATTAAAAACTTATAAAGGGCTAATATATATATATATATATATATATATATATATATATATATATATATATATATATATATATATATATATATATATATATATATTATGCCTTATGTTGATTCTCATTTTTCTGATGTAGTCAACTAATTATACAAGATGTATAAACTGTGCAAAGACTAAAAATCACCCTAGACAATTTTTGGGTGAGGTAGGGAGGTGATGGTGCCATGTTGAGTGTATCATCTTGGGATGCCATACCGCAGGTCACCTCTCAGTGCTCTACCCATGTGAAAGATTTAGAAAGAACTGTATAATAGTTTCCTTCACATCCTTTCTCTCAGGTGTCTGGTATAGTCTTTGTTTTAGCAGAAGGCGACATAACATTAATTTAGGTTTCTTCAGCAAGTAGCGAGGGCGATGATGGATTCTGGTATTCCTTGTATTGCTCCTGGGATCACCTCAAGATTCTGGTATTCCTTGTATTGCTCCTGGGATCACCTCAAGATTCTGGTATTCCTTGTATTGCTCCTGGGATCACCTCAAGATTCTGGTATTCCTTGTATTGCTCCTGGGATCACCTCAAGATTTCACTCTTCACCCTCTACTTCCCCCCCCCCCTTTCACAAGAAAAACATTTAGAAATACCTAACATTGATATGACACTTTTTTTTTTTGCATTCAATTTAGCAACCTTACCTAACTTTCCAAAAATGTACGTAAATCAAAACTCTTAATTTGCCTAACTTATCATAGAAAAGCCAAAACTATTATATGAGCGTTTCGCATGGAAGCAAATCTTGAGGTGATGCCCTGCTGTATCTCATGTTTCTTCGAGAAGAATGGATAAAGAAAGAGAGGAGACGACAGTTGTCCAGTATTAATTGTAAATGTGTTACAAGTATGGAATGATGTGGATAGGCTAACATTTTTATATATCCTTCCAGCAATATTCACTATTACCCCCTTTCGTATTTAGCATTATTTTTCAAGTGTTTCACCTTTTTCAATTATTTTTTCTTTTAAATAACAATTAAACTATACAATGTGTTTTAAATATGCAACTGTTTTTACTCAGTGTATTGGATATTTTACTTTGTTTTTAAATCTAGCAAAACGCGACGTATATATATTTTTCACAAGAAATATTTGAGTACATTTTTTCTCTTGTGTTATGAGTACGGTTATCAGTATATTAATTGATAATGCATTTTTCCCAGGATATGATTTCCAGCAGAAATTGAACTTTTGATATATTTGCATAGCTTTTTTTCTCCCTGGGGCCAAATGAGAAAGAAAATGGGTTCTCAGACTTATCAGAATAATTTATGTCCCTCCAAGGATATGTAGCCCAAAGTCTTCATTTACAGAGAGCAATTGTTTAGCCTTCAAAACTAATGTTACATCAGCTTAACCATTTTATGCTGTTTAATATGAGTATGAATATTTTGAATACAGAACCGAAGCAGCAAGTTATGAAGAGGTTGCTCACTTCTGACTTACTAAACACTCACAATAGTCAAATTAGTTTCAGAACATTGACAGCACCTACCTACCCTTGCTGGTTAAGGTCTTTTAATTTCTTTTATATCACTTATAATTTCTTAATTTTAAGGGCTCGCCCACGTTACTGGTTGGTAAAATTCTTGGGCTGAATTAGAGCATGCACAGGAAGGCTTATATCCTCACAGAGGAAGACAAACTATAGGTATTAAGAATCTGGGAGAAATTTAAAGATAAAAGTACTAGAATAGCGTCGCTGAACCACATTTCCCCGTCGTCCTTCTTCATCTTTTTGACAATTTGGAAAGGTCGAGGTCTACTGTAACAACTAGTGATGAAATTTCGACTATGTTAAAAAAAAAATTGAAATATTTTTCCCCCAAATAGCCAACTTATTTTACATACAGAATGAACATCACTGCCTATAATCAAGACGTGAAAACGTCTCTCTATGCTTGTTCTTCGAACTATTAATTGCACTTAAAACAAAAAAAAGCCTCCCAAAATAAAAAAAAAATAGAGGAATACACTACTGGCTATTGATTCTCAACTCTTCATTGCAGCGCTGAATATCTGGTATGCGGTTTCAACGCTTTTCAGTGACTGTAATAATTATCCACATCTTATGTATTATAACCAGGATTACTTCTTAAGTTCATATATTATATTACTTTTCTTTAATATGCACAATTCTTTAAAATTTATTACTAATTAAGACAACACTGACTGAATTGTAACTACAGTCAATATTTTATCACTTTCATGTACATTATGGTGATTTAGATTTTTAATGAAATTGCAAATATTTTGATAACTAGATGAAAAGAAATGAGAAAGTTAATATCGTTACTCTTATAACTTTTGTTATTGCCTTTAAATATATTTTTATATTTACCCCTTAAGTGCAGACAGAGGTATGAAGAGGTTATATAGGCCTAAGTCACAGGTGTTATAGGTTTAAGTCGCTGGTGTTATAGGTCTAAATCACTGGTAATATAGATAACAAAAAAGGCACAATACCGTGACTGGAACAATACATACACAACCCGCCGAAACGTCGTCGTAAGCTCCTGTCTTTTTATATGTGCGGGTTGTGTGTGTACTGGTAATATAGGCCTGTCATTGGTGTTATAGGCCTATGTCGCTGGTGTTATAGGCCTAAGTCACTGGTGTTATAGGTCTAAGTCACTGGTAATATAGACCTATGTCGCTGGTGTTATAGGTCTAAGTCACTGGTAATATAGACCTATGTCGCTGGTGTTATAGACCTAAGTCGCTGGGTCTCCTTCCTGACTCCTCTTGGACAATCTTACTGTACATTTTACCATGGTGTACAGGCCTTTTTCCTAATAAACGTGTTGCCCAATATCTTGTGTCTTATTCTCCATATATTCTTGGTGAAGCGCTAAATCCATAAACAGGTCATGAAATTTGAACATGAAATAGTCATGACGTTTGATCCAAGAGAAAGTAGAGTATCTTCGATTTGATTGGATCAAGAGACCTTTGTTGACATCAAAAACCTTCCCCTTTGAAAGGCGGTGGATGGATATAATTGCTCAGCCTATCAAAGTACTTTGGTTGGAAAGGATGTATCATAAAATTTTGATAAAGCAGTGTGGTTCCATAAGCTCACCCAGTAATAATAGTATAAAATACCGACAAGGTGTGGAAATACACATAAGTGTCTGTATTTGAAGACGTTTCGCTAACCAGTATCTTTTTTTTTTTAGTTGTCTTAATATATCATCTCTGTATTGAATTGGAAAAGTTGCTGATTTGCGAAACATCTTCAGATTTAGACTCCTAAATGTTGCACATTGCCTAATTCCTCACCCACAGGAATGTTGGGTTAGACTTTCAGGAGTAAGTATAGCCACAGAGAACACAGGATTAATGAGGCTATAAAAATACTTAGCAATTGGAAATACCGCAATACATTACATTCATTTAATATTACAATAGCCTCGTTGTTTGCCTAAATATGTCCGGGATTTTGTCCTGCTCGTTCTCTATTATGCCTCTTAGAAAGTTTAAAAATAAAAGCAATACTGAATTATTTAGATGCAATGATATTTTTTATAATTAACCTCTTTAAAAGATGAGTCACGTGACTTTTGTTTATTAACGAGTCATGATGAGGCTCTTTGAGTGGACTCAAAGGTAACTCGCCTCTAACAATAATATTTGCATACTTAGTGGGAAGTAATTATATTCTATACTTAAATTAGGACCTGGCATATAGTGCTATTCTATTAAAAGATAATTCTGATATCCAGGAAAAAAAAGATATTTGCTGAAGTGTGATTTAGCTCCGGTAAGTATGGAAGGAGAGGATGGTGTGTGTGAAGACTATGACTGGTGGTGGTTGTGCAGGGAAGGTCTTTGTGTGTCAGCAATCCACTTCCATGTTCACCTCTTGATTGTGAAGACTTCCATGCCTTTTTGAAGAACAGCTGACTACTGCTGAGAACGATTTTCAAAGAAATATGTCCGGACAAATCACGAGGAAGAGGACTGAACTAGGACCGGTGAAAGGTTTCTACTTGAATACAAAGGTACGTTTAAATCCCAATAACATTGATTTTTTATTTATTTACTACAAGTACATGTACATGGTATACAGGCCTAGCTGACATCAGTGACATACTACTATATAGAAAGCCCCTTGTTATGTTGAGCATTTCGGGCAGAATAGGTCAGTGTCCTAGGATGCGACTCACACCAGTCGACTAACACCCAGGTATCCATTTTACTAATGGGGAACATAGACAACAGGTGTAAAGAAACACGCCCAATGTTTCTGCCCTGGCTGGGAATCGAACCCAATCCCTCGCCGTGTGAAGCGAGAGCTTTAGCCACCAGAGCCTGTTATTTACAGATACTGTAAACGACGTGTAATACACAGTGTATATAACTTATTAGCACAGTGTGAGCTGTTAGATACAGCCCCCTGTTGCAGGGGACTTGCATCAGAGGTCGCCTGATAGAAACAGTTCAGCAAACACCGTAGACTTGTAGCGACGTTTTAATTCCATGGCAACACAAGAGTGGGTGTCAGAATAGCACAGCTGCCAAGTTCCATTCACCTCCCAACTGGCAACTCATTTTTAATAGATTTCTAATATTCAGTCCAGTTTACCAAGGAACGCGAAGAGTAAATGATTTTCAAGCGTTCATATAAGATCATAATTGTTAGATAAATAAAAAGGCATTATAACCACATAACTTCTATGTCATATGTAAGTAACATAATATAAACACTGCCTCCACTTTAATACGTGCTTTAAATTTTTCTCTCAATGACTTGCAGAGGGACGGGTCCGAACTGGTGGTAGTGGAACACACTGGCTGACTCCCACTGCCCTACATCTCCAAACACTCTCATTTCTGATTTTATTCCAAACTCTTCATCTCTCTTAGCTAAATTATATTCGTCAAGCAGTTCTGTACATCAGTATTCTATCAATTTACAGTGGTTCTCGGCCATTATGGGAGCGGCCTCGCAGGTTTAATATATGTGTTCGTTAGCGGTGACCTACTTTCAAGGTCCAGTTTTTTGTGGTGGACTGAGGAAACTCTCGCCTGGCCGACACTTCCCTGGGCCATTCACTAAGCGTGTAATAATAACCCCTGCAAGACTGGAAGGAAACCTGTAAAGTTACCGTAGCTACTGAACCCGTAGTGGCATCCATGCCACTCTGAGCTCAGGCCGTCGACTTCATTATTTCATTTATAAAACTGCCGTATATAATGGTTTGTCACCTAAACCATCCTGTGTGATGAAGTATGACGGAGAACCATCCTGTGTGATGAAGTATGACAGGGAACCATCCTGTGTGATGAAGTATGACAGGGAACCATCCTGTGTGATGAAGTATGACGGAGAACCATCCTGTGTGATGAAGTATGACGGAGAACCATCCTGTGTGATGAAGTATGACGGAGAACCATCCTGTGTGATGAAGTATGACGGGGAACCATCCTGTGTGATGAAGTATGACGGGGAACCATCCTGTGTGATGAAGTGTGACGGAGAACCATCCTGTGTGATGAAGTATGACGGAGAACCATCCTGTGTGATGAAGTATGACGGAGAACCATCCTGTGTGATGAAGTATGACGGGGAACCATCCTGTGTGATGAAGTATGACGGAGAACCATCCTGTGTGATGAAGTATGACGGAGAACCATCCTGTGTGATGAAGTATGACGGGGAACCATCCTGTGTGATGAAGTATGACGGAGAACCATCCTGTGTGATGAAGTATGACGGAGAACCATCCTGTGTGATGAAGTATGACAGGGAACCATCCTGTGTGATGAAGTATGACAGGGAACCATCCTGTGTGATGAAGTATGACGGGAACCATCCTGTGTGATGAAGTATGACGGGAACCATCCTGTGTGATGAAGTTTGACGGGGAACCATCCTGTGTGATGAAGTATGACGGGGAACCATCCTGTGTGATGAAGTATGACGGGGAACCATCCTGTGTGATGAAGTGTGACGGAGAACCATCCTGTGTGATGAAGTATGACGGAGAACCATCCTGTGTGATGAAGTATGACGGAGAACCATCCTGTGTGATGAAGTATGACGGGAACCATCCTGTGTGATGAAGTATGACAGGGAACCATCCTGTGTGATGAAGTATGACGGGGAACCATCCTGTGTGATGAAGTATGACGGGGAACCATCCTGTGTGATGAAGTATGACGGAGAACCATCCTGGGGATGAAGTATGACAGAGAACCATCCTGTGTGATAGAAATGTATGACAGGGAACCCATCCTGTGGATGAAGTTGACAGGAACCATCCTGTGTATGAAGTATGACAGGAACCATCTGTGTGATGAAGTATGACAGGGAACCATCCTGTGTGATGAAGTATGACGGGGAACCATCCTGTGTGATGAAGTATGACGGGGAACCATCCTGTGTGATGAAGTATGACGGGGAACCATCCTGTGTGATGAAGTGTGACGGAGAACCATCCTGTGATGGAGTGTGACAGGAAACCCATCCTGTGATGGAGTTTGAAAGGAAACCCATGCTGTGATAGAGTGTGACAGGAAACCCATCCTGTGATGGAGTGTGACAGGAAACCCATGCTGTGATGGAGTGTGACAGGAAACCCATGCTGTGATGGAGTGTGACAGGAAACCCATCCTGTGATGAGTGTGACAGGAAACCCATGCTGTGATGGAGTTGACAGGAAACCCATGCTGTGATGAGTGTGACAGGAAACCCATGCTGTGATGGAGTGTGACAGGAAACCCCATGCTGTGATAGAGTGTGACAGGAAACCCATGCTGTGATGAGTGTGACAGGAAACCCATGCTGTGATGGAGTGTGACAGGAAACCCATGCTGTGATGGAGTGTGACAGGAAACCCATGCTGTGATGAGTGTGACAGGAAACCCATGCTGTGATGGAGTGTGACAGGAAACCCATGCTGTGATGGAGTTGACAGGAAACCCATGCTGTGATGGAGTTTGACAGGAAACCCATGCTGTGATGGAGTGTGACAGGAAACCCATGCTGTGATGGAGTGTGACAGGAAACCCATGCTGTGATGGAGTGTGACAGGAAACCCATGCTGTGATGGAGTGTGACAGGAAACCCATGCTGTGATGGAGTGTGACAGGAAACCCATGCTGTGATGGAGTATGACAGGAAACCCATGCTGTGATGGAGTGTGACAGGAAACCCATGCTGTGATGGAGTGTGACAGGAAACCCATCCTGTGATGAAATATGACATGATGCCTATCCATTGTGATGGGTGTGTTAGGTATAAACATAGTTCCTGTTCTACCTTGTAAAGTGCCTTATAAATTATAGCAGCTACAATATAGGTATCTAAGTTTGATAAAAAAAAATCTGAAAATTGTATGAAATGTTGGGCTCGTTTAAACATAAATTTAGCTTATGGTGACTTGATTCCATAAGTCACCATAAACTAGTATCAGACTGGTATTTGCCTGCTGGTTATGTGTAGTATGTATGCTGTACTTTGAATTTTTTTATTAGTCTTCAACTTGAAATATATAATGGGAGATAGAACAAGATATTTACAAGTAGCTCTTTATTATTTAACGAGAGGTCTTGTTTTACAATGTTTTTCCTTCAAGGGTGTGGAGGAGGGGGGAGCTATGATACTGGTGTAGGGAATCTTCGTTCAAGGAATTGGAATTACCATCACCTGCCTTGGATCGAACTTGATTTCCTCCCATTTTTCAGTCTCTGCGCGAGTCTTGACTCGTTTAGATCTTCTTCCTGGATATAATACAATACTTCCCTCGAGAATTTCCCACAAGACTGAACATATGAGTGAGAGTCGAGGTTGAGCGGACAACACTGGTGCTAACGCCAACATTCCAGAGCAACTTCCCAACTGGTGATTAAAAAGTTTAATGACTTCCTGTCAACCATGACACCAGCCTGACCAAACAACCAACCCGCAAGGCTCTTCTCTTGACCAAACTCATTAACCAAAGTGGAGGTATCACCACTTCGATTATATATATGGAAATAAGACAGTTAAATTTAACTAGGATAAATCTAGAAAATTTACTACCGATGTACCTATTGGAACTCCTGTACAAAATTTTAATATATGCAAAATCATAAGCAGATTAATTTAAAATTATAGCTTATATTATCTTAGCCATGCAGAGCAAGTTATCTTATTGCCAGGTCAATGGCCTTCACTTAGCAGTAAACAAACATTCTTGTTGTGAAACTTTAATTCGAATTAGTCTGTTTTCACAAACCTTACAGTTTACCTAAAGTTTCACAACGTATAAGACTTTGAATTGAACTAAGGTGGGGTAACAGCATGTAAATTTGCCTTGATACTGGTGAAGGGCGGTTGAACTCTTCCGTGGATCAAACTTGATTACAGCTTCTCCATGAAGATAATATAACTTATAAAAAATTAAACTGTGTAAAACGAATTGTCAAGGTGTTCATATCTTGTCTTGAATTTCACCAATGTTCCCGTTATTTTTTGGAAAATTACAGCCTTGCCCTGAAGCTTAATGGACAAAAGGGCATTGCTGTAAACTTCAAATATTTGAGCTACAAAGTGAAAATCCATGAAACTATTTACATCGGGTTGTAATGTGAATATATGGACACTATAGTCGCAGATATTAGAAAGTTTTTCCACGCTCAGGTTATTATAAGATGGGAAGTTGGAATTGTAGTCTGTGAATTACATTTGAAGTAGCACATGTAATTGTAAACCATTACTTAGCTAAACATTAAAAAAAAATTAATTCAAATATGGCTTTACAAAAACATGCATGATAGAATCTGTAAAAGTGTCTACATTTTTAATTAAAATTGGTTGAGTAACGTTCCAATAGATTTCACTAAACCAGAATCACCAGCCGTAGGCGACGCATTATGGCAAGGTACAATGGTATCGAAATCGAAATTTGCAGTGATAGAAGACATTTCTTTGTTTATGGAATAATTCAGCAATATCGTGAATCCGATGTCTGCTTTTAAAGCTCAGCAATTGTTTGTATGAAATATAGACAACAGATAAATTATATCAAATATAAACGACCCTAAATGGATGAACGATAGATAAAATATCTATCATAATCAAATAATCTAAAGGTATTCTTGGCTTCATATCAAGAAGTATTAAATAATAGAAGTCCTGGGGTTATTCTTCAATTTTATATATCTGTGGTAAGGCCTCATCTACATTATGTTGCTCGATTTTGGTCTCTGCATAACAGAATAGCAATAAATGAGCTGGAAAATATACAGAGAAGAATGACGAAGTTGATCCCACGTCTGAAAAACCTTTCCTATAAGATAGGCTGAAGTCACCGAATCTGTACTCTCTGGAAGGACGTAGAATTGGCTTGGTGTTTGAGTGAAGTGTACAAATGGAATAGAACTAAAGAATTCTACCATTCTTGAACAGTTGATTTGTTTGGGCTTAAACCTATCGACTGTCCGAGGGGCATTAAGGCTGCAATTTGACTTGTATACCACCGGTGAAGAATACTATAACCCAAAAGAAAAGGATTAAAATAAACTGTGAGATACAACCTCTCAGTGTAGCCTACATACTCTAGCTTGACGGCGTCCTTGTTTTTGCCCTACTTTGTGTCACTAATAGTAAATGGGCTAATAATGTTCGCGGCGAAAAGACCCAAGTGGTCTACTACAGACAGTCTGTCATGCGTGACCTTGTGCCGTCAAGAACACGACGTTTTAAGACCCTACATATTTTTAAGATGCACTAATTGAACCATCGAGCGGGTGATAGTATAATTAAGACTCGCGTCCGGGGTGTTCTTCCTTAACAAATTAACAGAACGAAAGGAGGGAGGATGGAGGGTATGAGAGGTTTCGTTGATCTACCCCGTCTCTTCACCCCCAGTCTCTGAATCGGTACAGGAAATTGAGTAATGAAGGAGCAGCGACCTTACCTTCCTGTCTCTGGGGTCGAGTTCGTGAAACAGGAGAGGCCGTGAGAGGTCGGGTTCATGCATTTTTTTTTTTACTGAACAGGAAACTGCTATTATTTTACGGCTGTGAGTATAACCTATTGTTTGCGTGTTCTTGTTTCCCCATTTACCAGGGGGAAGGTGTGGGGAAGGGGAGAGGGGAGGAGGTCAATCACAGCCGACAGTTGCTGCCCCAGATAAAGGCTGGTGCAGACGGGGTAGCCCATCACCATCAATAACCACCATGCACGGCGGATCATCCTTGGTTGATCAGGCAATGATGACTGCAGGTGTGTCATTCTGGATCCTGGCTACACCTGCCTCACCACCACTGGCGCTACTCCAGTAGTACTAAACACTTCAACCACTGAATCCGCCCGGAAGCCAGTTGTCACTTTGATGTGTCCCACTGTATAAAGGGTTTTGCCATAGCCCTCTGTAGGGTATTGCCGTGGCTTTCTATAGTGATCCACTGTGGTCTCAATAAGGCTCTGCTGTAGCCCTTGATAGGGCCCTGTCAGGCCCTCTATAGGGCTTTGTCCTGACCTACTATAGGACTGACGTGGCCCTCTGTATGGCTGCCGTGACCCTCTGTATGACCCATATGCATTTAGCGTTTCTTTTCTATAATAATGATCTGTTGACTAAGGACTGAGCACTCAGTCGACCTGTAGATGCTCGTGCTCCTCTCAGTGAGGCTTATGTCATGCCGCGCATTGTCGCATAGATTTTAATATCTGCCCATTACTTCAGGCTTTTCCTTAAAGTCGATTTTATATCTGAGAACCTATAGTGATCTTGGGGTAATTTTGAGATTCTCTTTATAATATTAACAGTTGACGTTTTGTTTATATATATATATATATATATATATATATATATATATATATATATATATATATATATATATATATATATATATATGCAAAAAGATCACAGTAAACAGGTGATATCAAAATATGCAAGACAACCACTATGAAAAAATAGAGGAATTCCAAGCGCTTTCGTGACTACTCACATTATCAAGGAACTATAAAGGAAACATGACAAGAAGGCTTATAAAGGGGCAGTCTTGCCCTTTATAAGCCTTCTTGTCATGTTTCCTTACAGTTCCTTGATAATGTGAGTAGTCACAACCTTGAATTCCTCTATTTTCATAGTGGTTGCTTCATATAATATATATATATATATATATATATATATATATATATATATATATATATATATAGATGAGGTTGTAAGAGAAGTGAATGCGAGGGTGTTGGCAAGAGGTGTGGGGTTAAAAGACAAAGAATCAAATACAAAGTGGGAGTTGTCACAGCTGCTTTTTGCTGATGACACTGTGCTTTTGGGAGATTCTGAAGAGAAGTTGCAGAGGTTGGTGGATGAATTTGGTAGGGTATGTAAAAGAAGAAAATTGAAAGTGAATATAGGAAAGAGTAAGGTGATGAGGATAACAAAAAGATTAGGTGACGAAAGATTGGATATCAGATTGGAGGGAGAGAGTATGGAGGAGGTGAATGTATTCAGATATTTGGGAATGGACATGTCAGCAGATGGGTCTATGAAGGATGAGGTGAATCATAGAATTGATGAGGGGAAAAGGGTGAGTGGTGCACTTCGGAGTCTGTGGAGACAAAGAACTTTGTCCATGGAAGTAAAGAGGGGAATGTATGAGATTATAATTATACCAACACTCTTATATGGGTGTGAAGCAAGGGTGATGACTGTTTCAATGAGGAGAAGGCTGGAGGCAGTGGAGATGTCATGTCTGAGGTCAATGTGTGGTGTTTATATAATGCAGAGAATTCGAAGTTTGGAAATTAGGAGGAGGTGCGGGATTACCAAAACTATTATCTAAAGGGCTGATGAGGGGTTGTTGAGGTGGTTCGGACATGTAGAGAGAATGGAACGAAACAGAATGACTTCGAGAGTGTATAAATCTGTAGTGGAGGGAAGGCGGGGTAGGGGTCGGCCTAGGAAAGGTTGGAGGGAGGGGGTAAAAGATGTTTTGTGTGCGAGGGGCTTGGACTTCCAGCAAGCATGCGTGAGCGTATTTGATAGGAGTGAATGAAGACAAATGGTTTTTTAATACTTGATGTGCTGTTGGAGTGTGAGCAAAGTAACATTTATGAAGGGACTCAGGGAAACCGGCAGGCCGGACTTGAGTCCTGGAGATGGGAAGTACAGTGTCTGCACTCTGAAGGAGGGGCGTTAATGTTGCAGTTTTATAACTGTAGTGCAAAGCACCCCTTTGGCAAGACAGTGATGGAGTGAATGATGATGAAAGTTTTTCTTTTTCGGGCCACCCTGCCTTGGTGGGAATCAGCCGATGTGTTAATAAATAAATATATATATATATATATATATATATATATATATATATATATATATATATATATATATATATATATATAGCAAAAATATCACAGTAAACAGGTGATATGATGTGACTGTGAGGTGTAGTCTTGCCCCTTAATAAGCCTTCTTGATATGTTTTGTTTTATAGTTCCTTGATAATGTGAGTAGTCACGAAAACGCTTGGAATTCCTCTATTTTTTCATAGTGGTTGTCTTGCTATATATATATATATACTATATATATATATATATATATATATATATATATATATATATATATATATATATATATATATATATATATATCAAGGTTTAAACTATTTGAAAAGCAAAGGATCACTACATAGTGTTTTAAGATAGTTATTGCTACGACTGAGTCATTGTTTTCCATTAGTCATTATTAATATGCACTGAAGCGTTATAATTAGCCTACCGTAGTCGGCATGTAGATCTTATAACCAGTGGGGCCGGATAATTTTGGAGCTAGGCCTATGTAGTCGATGCGGACTAAAAGGGGATGACAGGGGAAATGATGGAACGTACGCATTATCTTAAGCTCTTTTACACTTGAGTTTACAAGCTAAGTGGTGTTATCCCTCCTCGGCTTATTTCAAAGCTCAGCCCTATCTAAAGTGTACCATCCTTCCCCAGGATGCCACACACAACAGTGAACAAATACCTCTGTATCTGTTTACCGCTAGGTGGACATGGGCAGCAGAGTGCAAGGAGACTTGCCCATTTATCTCGCTTATCCGGGAATCCAACTCAGGTACTTTCGATTGAGTTGCTCTCTCTGCCACTGAACAATGGGTTATACACTTTATATATATGTATAGTTTATGTCCCTAATATGGCGACTTATTAATAAGAGCTGATATTTTTTTTTAAATACAGTTGCCGAACAAGTCTCATTATAAAGTAAGGTTATCCCATCTTGATATTTCTTGTAATTAAGTGTTGGTTACCATGCCCAGCCCTTTTAGGGCAGGTTAGGTGTCAAAGCTAGAGCTTGCTACCATCTGCAGATCGCAAGACTGCCCTTCCCGTCAGCCTCCCAGGGGCGGGGAAGATGGTAGACCAGAGAGGCCTAGCTTCTCCCTACCAGCCCCGTGCTGGTGGGGAATGTGGCTAGGCCTGGGGACAGTTGGTCCCAACGATGAGGGGGTACTTGTACCTCCTCCCATGGGAGACATAGGTCTATGATACTCCCACGACAGGAAGCCCGGGCCGGGAGAATTCCCAGCGAATCAACACCTCACCTCAATTAAGTGTTAATTAATCCAAACTGTTAAGTCAGGATCTTGTAAGTTAATGACTGTGGAAGCAGCGAGATGTGTTGTTCCTGAGGGTGAGGGACCAAGTAGAACTACTTTCATTATCATTATTATTATATTAATGGGAACCGCTCATGGAAGGTTCCTTGATGCTGGTGAGGGGGCTCTTGATCTAAGGAATTATAACTGAGGCCCAGTTCCTTGAATCGAGTCTGACTACCATTTCCCCAGGCGCTGTATGACTGCTACGGGTTGAGCACTTCTAATGAATGTAATAATAATATATTAATGGGGAAGCGCTAGGATCTTACAGCGACCAGGAAATACTAGAACTAGGTAATCATCTTCAGGCTTTAGAAAGGGTATATAACTCTAATTCCTCGGATGAAGAGCCTTTCACTAGCATCAAGGTACCCTCCTCTCTTGAAGGGACAGGATGCCTTCAACTACGACCTTAGTCCCTCTTATAAACTCATGGTTTCAGGTTACGTAAGATAACTTCACATGGGGTAATTGTGGCATATTATGAGAGCAATGTAAATTATTAAGCTGCAGAGAAAGTATGTATGCCCATCATATGTATTACGATTATTCATATTTCCTGCAATATAATATGTTTATGCTCTGTAAATAAAAAAATGATATATGACAAATTACATAATTTATGAGCTGTAAACAAAACTTAATTTGATATAAAAGATTTTAGAAAAACTTCATATTTTATTACTAAAATATTGTTTTAATATTTTTTTTTTTACAATACAGTAATCATTCACAAGATAACAAGCATTAAAATTATATACTATAGAACAATAGGACATATTTATATTGTCATTCCTAGCGCGACTACGTTTTTGCTTACGAAATTTTTGGAAGATGTCAAAAACACAGTCAATGTCTAGTCGTTCTTGTTGCTAGTTTGTTAAGTTTAAAAATGCATGTGACCCACTGTACGTGGGTCATGAAGGCTGATGTTCACCTGTACATTAACACTCAAGAATATGGATTAATATATATATAGGTTTTGAGTATATATACAGTGATAAACCATGACCGTTCTTGTGAGATGGATAAGCACCTCGTTTATAAACTGTAATAATCAAATATTTTATGACTAATAATGGCTACTCGTGAGATGGAAGTAGCATTCTAGAATATCCCATGAGCCATACTGACTTACACAATATTATAGAATAAGAGAAATAATAGTGGGTTAAGAGGGTGTTGGTTGGAGGAGTGAGTGGCAACACTAGCAGAGGAGGTCCCTGGCAGACACCACTACCAGTTACTGCCAAACCTTCGTCCTGAGTGCTGCTCTACTCTTACCCGTGTGGGAGCCACATCTCTCACTCATATACGTGACTGCTTGTTCTCTTAGTGACGTCTAGGTCAGTGCCTCTTAGGCACACACTCCACAAGCTCAGATACACCCACCCGGCGCCACAATGTGTAATAGTGTGTGTGGAACACATGTCCGCGGGGAAAATGTGCCAGTGTGTCAGTGAAGTTATGCTCCACAGGTCGGATGTAAACCTCGGCTGCTGAATTATTCAGGTTTCCATCAAATTTTCATGGGGTTTAAGTATTTTGACATTATATCATAGACGCTTAGTACAATATACCGTATGATGTTTGTAAGGAAGGTGTCGACAAATGTTAGAGCCCAGTGTTTGAGGGTTTAAGGGAAGTGCAAGTGAGGAATATTGTGTTGCGGCGACCAATGTGTCCCAGAAGCAAAATTCATTATTAATTTGTGAGTGAAGAATGCAAGAGACGACGTACTAGCGGGGTGCAGTGCGTCATGACCACCCCGATATACCGTCTCCTCACAGCACTGACCGTAAGTACCGGAAGAGTCCAGGTGACACTAAACCAACCACACAAATTCTCCCTCAATTTTTACTTTATCCCCTATTTTTTTGTAAATTCTCTGGTATTAAGTGCGCTGTATAGTGGAGATAAATACATTTAGGGCCTATGAGAAAATACTTTTTGTAACCTAATGTTGCCTAATTTAGTTTTACGGCTGACCTAGGTTTGCTTGTCTTGGGTCAAGTATTCAACTTTATCAAAATAGTTTCCTACTTTAAAAAAAAAAAAACTACACTTCACAGACCACTTAAAAAAGAATTTTCGTAACAAATTGTATTCTTATTTTGCCAGTTATAGCCTAAATAAGCAATTCCCACAACAAATAACTTTTCCCCGTGTCATATATATATTATCGTTATTATATAAAATGTTAAGCATATTTTTTTCTTGGGAAAAATTATATAATGACCCCATTTTCCACCCTAACACAAATATACGCAAATTTCCCTCTTCAAAACTTGTATACCCCCCCTACAGACCCACAGACCCAGCATATACGTATATACATCACCTTCCCGCCCTCACGTATATACTCACTTCCCCCACATAATAACTTTCAGCCTTATATATGGTTTTTATGGAGATCCTGTCCTCTTGATAAATCACGCATTATTTTCTTTAATAAAATTGAGCATGCTATCTATACCCCAGTACAACTTATCTTGTGGAAATTATTATGGGAGATTTTAGCAAAATTATATATTTTGGGACTGCAACTCGCCAGGGCCAGTAAATATTTATTGTTGACGTTCCTGGATAATCACAGCGAATGTAAACAAAGGCGAGCTGACTGTAAACAAAGGCGAGCTGACTGTAAACAAAGGCGAGCTGACTGTAAACAAAGGCGAGCTGACTGTAAACAAAGGCGAGCTGACTGTAAACAAAGGCGAGCTGACTGTAAACAAAGGCGAGCTGACTGTAAACAAAGGCGAGCTGACTGTAACAAAGGCAGTAGCTAACTGACTGTAACAAAGGCGAGCTGACTGTAAGCAAAGGCGAGCTGACTGTAACAAAGGCGAGCTGACTGTAAGCAAGGCGAGCTGACTGTAAGCAAAGGCGAGCTGACTGTAAGCAAAGGCAGAGCGGTGACTGTAACAAAGGCGAGCTGACTGTAGCACCCCTGAAAGGCGAGCTGACTGTAAGCAAAGGCGAGCTGACTGTAACAAAGGCAGTGACTGTAACAAGGCGAGCTGACTGTAACAAAGGCGAGCTGACTGTAAGCAAAGGCGAGCACGTGCAGGCGAGCTGACTGTAAGCAAAGGCAGAGCTGACTGTAAGCAAAGGCGAGCTGACTGTAAGCAAAGGCGAGCTGACTGTAAGCAAAGGCGAGCTGACTGTAAGCAAAGGCGAGCTGACTGTAAGCAAAGGCGAGCTGACTGTAAGCAAAGGCGAGCTGACTGTAAGCAAAGGCGAGCTGACTGTACAAAGGCAGCTGACTGTCAAGGCGAGCTGACTGTAACAGGCGAGCTGACTGTAAACAAAGGAGTAAACCAACACGGGTCGAACCCGCGGTCAGAGTTCAAACTCCAGACCGTCGCGTAAGCCACTGGCCCAGTGGCTTACGCGACGGTCTGGAGTTTTGAGAGACATGAAAGCGGGTTCGAACCCCACCCGTGGATGGTTTGTTTGCAATCGTGTCATTACGAGAGAAAGGCGAGCTGAATGTAAACAAAGGCTCGCCAGTCCTATATCTGTTGGCGAAGTAAGGTTGTTAAATTATTTTAGATTGAATTAGGATTTTGACATTTGCACAACATAAAACAATGTCTATGACAAAACGTAAGCTAATATATAACTGTTTCGGAGTAAATTATGGTCGCTCAAATGGACTGGCTCTCCATAATTACCTTTATATATATATATATATATATATATATATATATATATATATATATATATATATATATATTTGTAATGTTTATATAGTGTATATATACAGTATGCACTTGGTTCTTGGTTCATCCCATTGTGTACATACACCCCCTTTCCATACTCCAGCAAATTTGCCATTCCTACCCCAGCACATTTGTATACTCGTATATTCCCAGTATATACCTTCTCCACCCCAGGACACATCTGTATACCCCTTGCTTCACCACCAGCGTATAGATATCACATATCCAGGATTAATATATCCAACTGAATTACCCAAGCACATATTTGAACACCGCTTCCTCACGCCTTCTTGATAAGCACATACACGCGTCGCATGATGCACACAAAATGTCGCATGACATGCAACACGTACAAGGTCAACACAACTATACTACTATTAATACTTCCCATTTCTAGCTAGCTCCTTCCTTTAGTTTCATTTCTTGTATCTGTTGGATTAATAAAGCCATTGGAGGGCGAAACGTTTCTTAAAGATACCCAGGTATTGCACATGTCTTGTTCACATTACTGTCTTTATAGAATATTAATCATGCGTTTTATATTAATCACATAATACCATTTACCCTGTACTATTTAAACGACCACAGGCTATACAAAATCCCATACATTTCTGATTTTATTACATGTGCTTACTTGTGACCTGAATCCAGTTAAGAGAAAATATCTTTAAAGAAGTGTAGCGGAGAGTGACTCACGGACACGTAGGAATGTGCGCCAGAAATGGTTGACGAACCACTGAACCAGAAAATGGTGACACGTAAATTGTTTTTTTTTCTTTAACTTTACTTTTAAGATTTCTCTTTACATTGTTGATGTAGCTTTGTGTGTGGTGGGAGTGTAAGTTTGGATTATGTTGCATTGTGTAAGCATTTAGTGTTGATAGACAACTTTATTAATTTTGTTGTGTAGTACAAGGCTGAACATGGTTATGTACCCCCTCCCTCAGTTGGCTGCGATGCGCCGGTCATTAACCTCATCCTCTTGAGTTCTTTGACTCGACAAAACCAGTGTATATGGATATTTTTTTTATATAGCCACAAAATGTGATTTGTTGAAGTCTGACTCGCTATAGATAATTTATCATTGGTGGTGTCAGATCCAAGGTCTATAAACCATGCATACGTAGGTCATAGAGGCCATGTTGTGCCTTGAGACAATCATTTAGGATACTTTGTACCATAAAATTAAGATTTAAGGAAAATGTTTATCTACATTGAGTGAAACTCTTCAGTGTAAATACACAGGAGACATTCGCACATGTCATTAATATGTAAATTTGTGTATATATATATTAATGTAAATTTGCATTCCTAAAATAAAACATTATGACACTGGAGTCATTAGAGGTAAAATTCAGAGAGCTGAGAAGAGGTTTGGACATCTAAAAAGACTGGAGCAGAATAGTGACCGATAAAATGTATAAATTTAGGGTAGAAGGCAGGTGGGGTAGAGGTTTGACCAAAGAAGTATTGGCGGTAGGGAATACAAGAGGTTTGAGTGCTAAAGGCTTGAGCATCCAGGAGGTTTGAGTGAGTTTTAGATCGAGAATTTGAATTGTGGTGTCTGAGCACTTGGTAAGACTTATTGAATGAATGGCGATGATTCCTTTTGTTAAAAAAATTATGAAATGCCGGTGATCAAACCCATAAGCTTGCTGCCCTAAAATCACCAGCACAACGTCTTGTCAAGCGATTGGTAAGGGAATGGACTAGTACTTTGGAACCTCCAGATAACTTATCAAGCCCCGAAAATTTTGGTGTGCGTGTACTCGCCATTTGTGGTTGCAGGGTCGATTCTCAGCTCCAGGTCTGAGTGTGTAAAATAAAGAAAAATAGTCTTGGAGAGACTTTAAGCTGGATATGACATTTTTTTTATATAATCTAATTAGTTTGATTTTGCAAATACTTTCGACACTTCTGATTCTAAGCAGTGATGACTGATAACTTGAATTATTCTTACTGTCATGGGGACACGCTCAACTCGTAAGGGTCATAAAGTACCTGACGTATGGGTGAATTCTTAAATTTATGGTGGAGCACTGAACCCGTGGGGCTAACGCAGCTCCTTATGGTAATAGAAGGCAAAAAATTCGATCCAAGAAAAGGAGGGATACGTCTAACTCCTCGTATGAAGAACCCTTCGCCGGCATCACGGCACCTCCCATAATGGGAAGAATGGGTAAAGTGGGTGGTAATTACAGGTGTGTTCAAAGGAAGGGGAGGATGCCTCCAGCTCAGATCAAGAAGTTTGGCGATTTGAATAGACATCAAATAGTAATCCTGATAATCCTTCGCTAGAAAAAAAAACCTTATAAATATGCCTACGGTCATTAGCAAATTTTGATCTTGCTACAGCCATTTTTCTTATTTTTGTTCAAACACGTAAATTCACTAAGACTGTTATTATTCGAATTACTTTTATTATTATTTTCATTGAGACGTGAAATTAGTTTAAAGAAAATGACTGCCTGGAATTTAATATTTTTTTGTCATTTACTTGTGAATAAAGGGAAGCATTAACATTGATAATATTCTTGCGCGTATTACAACAAAATTATGTTCAGCCAACACATTGGCAGCGTTGAAGGAGGCTCGTGCAACTGGCGTCTCAACGTTGGCAACACTGCAAGCGAAATCGGGGTTAGTGGGGTGGGACACCCGTTGGCTGCGCCTGTCCCTTTCCTTGCACATGGCTCAGGCTTCGGCATACATAAAATATATATATATTTTTTTTTTACAGCAATCTCTCTTCCATATTACTAATAGAGTATTTTGCAACACACAAATATCCAAATAAAACGCGGTTAAATATAATTTAGTTCATTAAGAGGGCAAAATGTGGAGAGAGCCTGTCAGGGCTAAGACCGGTTTCACTTTTTCAAGGAAGCCTTCTCAGCTGTCCCGTTACAGGACTTTTACTCCTAGAGAATAAATATCGTACATACTTGGAATATTATGTTAAAAGTTACTGGTGTGTAAATCACGTATTTGATATTGACATGAATTATGCAAATACTATTTTGTAAGGAGTGTATGTGGCAAACCGAAGACAAGGCCGGCCAGCCTTACAAAGCAACTCTTGGTTCAGAAGAGAAAGTTGGATCTGATAACGTCAAAAGAAAGTTTTGAACAATGACACGAACAGCGACAAGGAATGGCGCTGTTCATGCTAAATGGGGATCATTACACGGTGATCAGCAACCTTTGCACCTCGTAACTCAAATAATCGTAATAATAATATTTTTCTTTGGTTATTAAAAAAAATGCCTTAAACATTATGATTTACCCTATGCCATTTTTTAGAAAGCTGCTTTTTGTTTTTATTTATATCACAGGTCAGCTTAATTATAAGCTTAACGGGTAATAATGTCCTGTAGGATAAAGATGGTTTCAAATACAGACGAGTATGTAAATAAAATATACCTGCTGTATTATATTTTCGCTATAATATTGGTATATAATACTGACAAGTAGATGTATAAGACACATGTGCAACATTTTGGTATCTTTATTTCAAAGTTTTCACCTGCACAGTAGGCTTCTTTAGTCGACTAACATTGATATTTAGAGAGATGTTTCGCTCCCAGGACCGATGAAGCTCCATGGGGCGACACGTCGCCTCGTTAAATATTCTGGTTGTGGTTCAAGACATGAACTACCACTTAAAACATTGTAGTATGGAAAAGTTTAGGTCCTGTGACCTGGCTCACTTCATACTATACTCCATAGCATATTATCCTAAGTGTTTTTCCATATGCCTTTAACCATAACCTCCCGTATTATATACCAGGTTTTCACCGTATAACTAGTACTGCACGTATATAATTTAGTACTTTAGTAATAGCAGCTTATGGTTATAGTAATCAGTTAATAATTGTAATTTATAATAGAACCTTCGACTAATTGTTGATGATTCATTCTTATTTAATAGAATAATTTAAATCAATCACAGCACCATTTCAGACTAATTGTTGCGATGATTTACATTCTTATTTAATAGAATATCTTTAGTTGAGTAAAATTTCTTGGTTAGATAGCAACCTATTTATCAGTTTTATTGATACTTATATTTAACTTGTGTACTTTTAATGTGATGGTACACTGAAAACTTTCTCTGATTTTGCTACTAGGTTTAAAAAAAAATCACTGTGTATGAGGGTGAGTTTTACTGACGAGGGAAAGCTGGTAAATATCACTTAAGCTAAGTCATTAAATCTAGTTTTGAATATGAAAGTGTCGTGGTAAGTTTGAATACACTAGAATCTCTGGATCTACTAGTGTAAACTGGAACCACTTTCTACTTGGTGCAGCGGCAATAGTAGTACAGAGTAGTTCGTGGTGAATTATTTGCAAAACTAAACCTAACCTAATGGTATACGTCTAGTTGTATATGTATAGCAGTAATGCAAACCACATAATAACCCACAATAACTGTCTAAATATTTGGTTTATGTAGGATAATTTTAAATGAAAATTAAGGCTTAGTATTCATGTAATTTTTTCTCTACCACATGTCAAGTTTAACCATTTTTTTTATCCCAACTTACGGCGCTTGTTAAATGTTATTTATGTCGTGTCGGGATACTATCATTAAGTTTTTCTATAAATGTTCATACGAACACATGAAATAAACCTGATATAATCCTTGACAATGGATACTGACAAAGGGTTTTATAAAGACAAGTTAAACGCATGTCCTCTTAACGTGAAGTACTCCTACTGGAGTATACCTGGAGAGGGTTTCGGGGGTCAACGCCCCCGCTGCTTGGTCTGATATTTTAATAAAAATATGCATTTAATTTTCGTCAAATAAGCATTGATTTGTTAATGGGGTTTAAAGCCTGTTGACTGCACGAGGGTAATTAAGGCTGTACATAACCTGTTCACAACCTGTTTACAACCAGTCAGCAAGACTTAAATCCCTTAAATAGAGTAACGCTCAGTGTGCATGCACCATGTATACCCTGAGATGTACTTCTCTGTATGTATCCTTTAGGTATTTTTTTCCTGGCGGGGGAAATTTGTATATTTTACATATTTTTGGGAAAGCACTAGTTTATCACATTACAGGGTCTAGGGCAGTACTGAAAAAGCAAGTGTGAGAGTATCTTATGATAAAAGTAATGTGAAACATTACATTGGCCAATAAACTTCGCAATGTATATACTTATTAAAGTTACGAGGAATTGTGTAATACTTAAGACATTTTCCAGTCAAAGTAAAGAATAAAAGTTACATAACCGTGACAGGAACAATTCACATCCAATCCACAATTTAAAAGATAAAATGAAACTATATTCATCTCGCATGACATACCCAAATTACATCAGGTTAATTTATAAAAAAAATATGTGTTCTTTTTAAATTAATTTACCATTACAATCCTCCAAAAGACCTTAGTTCCATGTTCGTGATAGTTTGCTTGTCAAACCAAACGTATATCTTCCGATAAGTACCATTTATATTATGGTTACATCTGCCATCGTTACACCATGCACCAAAAAAGTGAAAGGAGGGCAGTCGAACAGCTACTTATACCAACGGAAAAGATGCGGTCCATCACCCCACGTTTGGACGAGGGGGAAATGCCATCCAAGGTTGTGAAAGTAGGAAGGCTTGGGTGGGTAGGTAATGGTATGAGATGTCGACACCATGATACACACATATGCAGCTGTATGGAATCTTTATTGACGATGTTTCATCTGCATGGTGGGCTTTATCTGTTTGTAACTATAAAGCCACCCCCCTACGTGAACGAAACGTTGTTAATAAAGATATATAATAATTTGTCCCCCTTATCAAGGCTTAGTTGTTGGCGGGGGCGCCAACAACGCCAAGAGAAAGTTGCCTGTCAGCACTTTTTCCAACCTCCTAGCCAAAGCCTTCCTCGAGGCTGTGAGATACATATATACATATAACATACATATATACATATAACATATATGATATGTATATATGTATGTTATATGTATATATGTAGTATTTATATATGTAGTATATGTATATATGTAGTATGTATATATGTAGTATTTATATATGTATATATGTAGTATTTATATATGTATATATGTAGTATTTATATATGTATATATGTAGTATGTATATATGTAGTATTTATATATGTATATATGTAGTATTTATATATGTATATATGTAGTATTTATATATGTATATATGTAGTATTTATATATGTATATATGTAGTATTTATATATGTATATATGTAGTATTTATATATGTATATATGTAGTATTTATATATGTATATATGTAGTATTTATATATGTATATATGTAGTATTTATATATGTATATATGTAGTATTTATATATGTATATATGTAGTATTTATATATGTATATATGTAGTATTTATATATGTATATATGTAGTATTTATATATGTATATATGTAGTATTTATATATGTATATATGTAGTATTTATATATGTATATATGTAGTATTTATATATGTATATATGTAGTATTTATATATGTATTATGTAGTATTTATATATGTATATATGTATATTTATATATGTATATATGTAGTATTTATATATGTATATATGTATATTTATATATGTATATATGTAGTATTTATATATGTATATATGTAGTATTTATATATGTAGTATATGTATATATGTAGTATATGTATATATGTAGTATATGTATATATGTAGTATATGTATATATGTAGTATATGTATATATGTAGTATATGTATATATGTAGTATATGTAGTATATGTAGTATATGTAGTATATGTATATATGTAGTATATGTATATATGTAGTATATGTATATATGTAGTATATGTATATATGTAGTATATGTATATATGTAGTATATGTATATATGTAGTATATGTATATATGTAGTATATGTATATATGTAGTATATGTATATATGTAGTATATGTATATATGTAGTATATGTATATATGTAGTATATGTATATATATGTATATATGTATATATGTAGTATATGTATATATGTAGTATATGTATATATGTAGTATATGTATATATGTAGTATATGTATATATGTAGTATATGTATATATGTACTCACCTAGTTGTGGTTGCAGGGGTCGAGTCAAAGCTCCTGGCCCCGCCTCTTCACTGGCCGCTACTGGGTCACTCTCCCTGCGCCATGAGCTTTATCATACCTCTGCTTAAAGCTATGTATAGAGCCTGCCTCCACTACATCGCTTCCTAAACTATTCCACTTCCCGACAACTCTGTGACTGAAGAAATACTTCCTAACATCTCTGTGATTCATCTGAGTCTTCAACTTCCATCTGTGTCCCCTTGTTGTTGTGTCCCATCTCTGGAACATTCTGTCTCTGTCCACTTTGTCAATTCCTCTCAGTATCTTATATGTTATCATGTCTCCCCTATCTCTCCTGTCCTCCAGTGTCGTCAGGTCGATTTCCCTTAACCTCCCCTCGTAGGACATACCCCTTAGCTCCGGGACTAGTCTTGTTGCAAACCTTTGCACTTTCTCGAGCTTCTTCACATGCTTGGCTAGGTGTGGGTTCCAAACTGGTGCTGCATACTCCAATATGGGCCTAACGTACACAGTGTACAGGGTCCTGAACGATTCTTTATTAAGATGTCGGAATGCTGTTCTTAGGTTTGCTAGGCGCCCATATGCTGCAGCAGTTATTTGGTTGATGTGCGCCTCAGGAGATGTGTCTGGTGTTATACTCACCCCAAGATCTTTTTCCTTGATTGAGGTTTGCAGTCTCTGGCCCCCTAGGCTGTACTCCGTCTGCGGTCTTCTTTGCCCTTCCCCAATCTTCATGACTTTGCACTTGGTGGGGTTGAACCCAGGAGCCAGTTGCTGGACCAGGCTTGCAGGCTGTCCAGATCCCTTTGTAGTTCTGCCTGGTCCTCGTCCGATTGAATTCTTCCCTCATCAACTTCACATCATCTGCAAACAGGGACACTTCGGAGTCTATTCCTTCCGTCATGTCGTTCACAAATGTATGTATGTGTATGAGGGTGTCTTGATGCTCATGAAGAGCTCTTGATTCAAGGAATTGAATCTGCTCTCGTTCCCTGAATGGAACCTAATTACCTAACATTCCTCATATATTATATAAATACACACATATATACATATATACATACATATATACATACATAATACATATATACATACATAATACATATGAATGGAACCTGATTATCTCATAATTCAGACGCTGTACAGCCCTTACTGATATAGCGTTTTCTCATGAATATAAAAATAATAATAAGGTAAATAAGGTTTTAAGATTTCGTTCGTTTCTCGTTCCTTACTTAATTGAAACCTAAAGTTCCAATCCTGATTACAAGGTCTGATTATCTCTGGTCCCAACCAGTGTCCTCAGTTCCACCCAGGTCAGTTTAGGTTCCTTCCCCGAGGCCCCAGATACAAGTCGTTTACCTGATATTTCTGGTACAAAACAAAGGACGAACGAAACTGGAAAAAATAGTGATAGAATGCCTAGTCCTCTCCACTCTCCTTTCTCTCCCCCACTTAATACCATCCTCCGATCTCCTTTATACTTTCTCTGCTTGTTTAATAAGATGTTCGTAGTCTTTATTCGACTCTAACAAAGCTGGTTCTACTGAGGCTGGCAACCAACATATTAAAACACTTTAAAGTGATCTTTGAAGCACTTTCTTCTTTCCCTACAGGAATTACTTAAGACATTTGAAATTTAACTAGATCAGCATATTTGACAAAGCCGAAGATTGCAGTAGACTTATGCATCCCTATATGTTTTGACCTTTGTTAAAACTATTTTGCACAAACATAGGTCCTGCGATGAGAAATCAGATTTGAAAGATGTGGATAGGCTACACAAAACGTCCACTAGACCGTGACATGGTGATTGCCAGAATCACTCTAGGATATCGTTGCTTGTGGCAGATAAATTTAGCTGCCACAGTTAACCTCATTAACCTTGCTTTCTCCAGATGCGAGTTCTGTGACAAGTACCTGGGACGCGACCTTCAACATTAGATAATATAAGGCCTACTTATCAATGACTTCAGGTCTGAGGGAATCACTTACTGGCAATTATGTAAATGCGTTTGCGTTATCTATTCTCATGTTAAGGCCGCCTAGAGGAGTATGGTATTAGCCCTGAAACCCATTATTTATCGAAACAGGCAAAGTATACTTTTATTTAAACCTGTTACCCTGTTATTGTTATCCTGCATTTCTTTTAGAATGTATCCATTTTTTTGAGCGAATAAATAATTATGTAAATCACTAGCGTCCAAAATCAACAAAATCTCAGTTTTGTGAGAGAAAGTCAAGGTATGGACTCTCAATTGGAAATTGAGAATCCACTAGTGTTAAAACATTTTTGTTCATTTTCTCACGAAACATTGAGTTTCTAAGAGATCGAAAAGAGTGAGTTTGCCCACGACGGTTAATAAATGAAACTGTGTAAGTTTTCACTTAAGCAACACTATTTTTTGTACTTATTTTTTAGTCTCGCAGCCACGGGGAAACTTTTTGATGGTCATTGCAGAGTCAAATCTTGAGATAAGAGGCAGAGGAGAAAGTGTCTCGCTGATGAGTTTTCAGGAATACTGGGGGGCTTCGGACTTCTAACCTACGTGAATACTCTTGGGGCTCCAGGCTTCTACCCTGCGGGAATACTGGTGAGGCTCTTGGCTCCTACCCTATAGAATACTGGTGAGGCTCCAAGCTCCTCCCTGCCCAGCCCACTTGGTTTCCTCGGGCCATTCTCAACCTCCTTCCTCCTGTCATTACATAGCTACTGTATAAGCAACTGTGACACTAGTTTATCTGTCGGACATGCTTTGTAACCAGCACTCTACAGCTTTCACCTTTGTGTCTTCTGCTTGACTCACCGCAAGTTCAACGACTCCTCTATGACCATTATTATTCTTTTTCTTCAAAAGACGATAACAGTTTCTGAATTTATGAATTTTAATGAAATTATAGCAGGAATGATAATTATAGAACGACTCTTTGTCAGCAACAGGCGTGTTCCATACATCGTAACTCTAGTCTAGCACACAACCCGCACATATAAAAAAGAGAGGAGCTTACGACGACGTTTCGGTCCGACTTGGACCATTTTTGTTATTTTATTTTTAGTCTAGCATTTGGTTTAACCAAAAGGACCCGGGTTCAGTCCCGGGCGGGGTGGGTTGAATGGTCAACTCTCTTAAACCCTGCTGCCCCTGTTTGCCTAACTGTAAATAGATACCTAAAAGTTAGTGGACTTGCGTGGATTACAGCCTTGTGGAGGACCTAGTGATCCCAAATGAAATAAGTCACATTGCCTGGCTTTTTCGGGTTATATTGGGTTAACTCTTCGAGGTAAATACTCCGAATATAGTCTTCTGCAAGAATCCGTTCTGCTTAGAACAGAGTGGTATAAGTCAGCTTACTGTAAATTACAACTCTGTTTTTTATGCCACGGTATCCTGGAAGCAACCATACTCGTCATATATACATAATCTTTATATAATATAATCCTATGTTTCTAATTGTGTGAACATGTTTAAATTGCTATATGATATTGCCGATACATTCAGGTAATTTATTAATATAGTTTTGGTTGTTGGGGTTTTTGTTACGACGGTATCCATTGATATAATTTATACGTAGAGAAGAGTCTGGGGAAGTTAACTTTAAGCCTATATAAGTACATATTTTCTGAATTGCTAAATCAACTCTTAAATTTGATAAAATGAAAATCCTTCAGATAACACGTGACAATGCTGATTGTAATAATACATAACGGTTTTGGTAGCAAACATATTTTGAACATAGTCTTGTAAATAATCCATATTACATGTATGGTATTTCCTATCACCCCCAAATTGATCTTTTATGTATTAACTTGGCTCTGGAAATGAATATCAAACACAATGGAAAAGTAACTTTCACTGTAGGCCCCTTCCCTCCCCCGACACCCAAGTGAAGGTAGGAGCCTCTGCACACAGTCTGACGTCATTCTACTGCAACCTCACACACACTTCCCTTCACACTTGACACCATCAGACTAATCATCCTGATGGCAACCCGGATATACCATCTACCCAACCAGAATGGGAAGTTTACATTCACTTCAATTATTCAGTCCTACCTAAGTTACCCTATTCGTGTTCCGTTTTCTTTTACATTTCATTCTTAGTGGCCGTTTATCATCCTTATCACCTTCCATATCTTTCTATTCCGCCAACAATTCTTCTAAAATAGTTAAATTTGTATTCTTGGACGGTTGTATTTATTATACATTCATTGAGACCTACACATCATCTTACCTCTGTAACTTCACTAGGAATATATATATATATATATATATTTTTTTTTTTGTTGAAAATAAGAAAGTTTTGGAGTGAGATTAACAAGCTGAGAAAACCTAGGGAAAGAATGGATTTGTCAGTTAAAAATAGGAGAGGAGAGTTATTAAATGGAGAGTTAGAGGTATCGGGAAGATGGAGGGAATATTTTGATGAATTGTTAAATGTTGATGAAGACAGTGAAGCTGTGATTTCGTGTATAGGGCAAGGAGGAATAACATCTTATAGGAGTGACGAAGAACCAGTTGTGAGTGTGGGGAAAGTTCGTGAGGCAGTGAGTAGAATGAAAGGGGGTAAGGCAGCTGGGATTGATGGGATAAAGATAGAAATGTTAAAGGCAGGTGGGGATATAGTTTTAGAGTGGTTAGTGTTTTTATTTAATAAATGTATGGAAGAGTAAGGTACCTAGGGATTGGCAGAGAGCATGCATAATTCCTTTGTATAAAGGCAAAGGGGACGAAAAGTGTAAAAATTATAGGGGAATAAGTCTGTTGAGTATACCTGGTAAATTGTATGGTAGTTATTATTGAAAGAATTAGGAGTAAGACGGAGAGCAGGATAGCGGATGAACAAGGAGGCTTTAGGAAGGGTAGGGGGTGTGTAGACCAAGTGTTTGCAGTGAAACATATAGGTGAACAATATTTAGATAAGGGTAAAGAGGTGTTTGTGGCATTTATGGATTTGGAAAAGGCATATGATAGGGGGGCAATGTGGCAATGTTGGAAATGTATGGAATGGAGGTAGGTTATTGAAAGCGGTGAAAAGTTTTTATGAGGATAGTGGGCTCAGGTTAGAGTATGTAGGTGAGAGGGAGATTATTTCCCAGTAAAAGTAGGCCTTAGACAGGGATGTGTGATGTCACCGTGGTTGTTTAATATATTTATAGATGGAGTTCTAAGAAAAGTGAATGCTCGGGTGTTGGCAAGAGGTGTGGGGTTAAAAGATAAAGAATCTAAAACAAAGTGGGAGTTGTCACAGTTGCTTTTGCTGATGACACTGCTTTTGGGGATTCTGAAGAGAAGTTGCAGAGGTTGGTGGATGAGTTTGGTAGGGTATGTAAAAGAAGGAAATTAAAAGTGAATATAGGAAAAGTAAGGTGATGAGGATAACAAAAAATTAGATAACGGAAGATTGGATATCAGATTGGAGGGGGAGAGTATGGAGGAGGTGAATGTGTTCAGATATTTGGGAGTGGATGTGTCAGCAGATGGGTATATGAAGGATGAGGTGAATCATAGAATTAACGAGGGAAAAAGGTGAGTGGTTCACTGAGGAGCTTGTGGAGACGAGAACTTTATCCATGAAAGCAAAGAGGGAATGTATGAGAGTATAGTTATACCAACACTCTTGTATGGGTGTGAGACATGGGTTGTGAATGTTGCAACAAGGAGAAGGCTGGAGGCAGTGGAGATGTCATGTCTGAGGGCAAGTGTGTGTGTGAATATAATGCAGAGAATCCGTAGTTTGGAGATTAGGAGGAGGTGTGGATTACCAAAACTATTATCCGAGAGCTGAGGAGGGGGTTTTTGAGATGGTTTGGACATATAGAAAGGATGGAGGAAATAGAATGACTTCGAGAGTGTATAAATCTGTAGTGGAGGGAAGGCGGTGTAGGGGTCGGCCTAGAAAAGGTTGGAGGGAGGGGGTTAAGGAGGTTTTGTGTGCGAGAGGCTTGGACTTCCAGCAAATGTGCGTGAGCGTGTTAGATAGGAGCGAATGGAGACAAATGGTTTTTAGGACTTGACGTGCTGTTGGAGTGTAGGCAAGGTAACATGAAGGGTTTCAGGGAAACCGGCAGGCCGGACTTGATTCCTGGAGATGGGAAGTACAGTACCGGCACTCTGAAGGAGGGTGTTAATGTTGCAGTTTTGTAGCTGTAGTGTAAGCACGCCTCTGGCAAGACAGTGATGGAGTGAATGATGAAAGTTTCTTTGTCGGGCCACCCTGCCTTGGTGGCCACCACTTGGGTGGCCACCCTGCCTTGGTGGCCAACCTGACTTGGTGGCCACCCTGCCTTGGTGGGAAACGGCCGATGTGTTAATAAAAAAAAAAAATATATATATTGGTAACAATCAGACTCTCACTGTCCACCTTTGCTTTACGTGGTATGCTGGGGTGTGGGTGTTCTCACCTATAGTATATGGTTGCAAGGGTCCACCCTCATCCCTGGCCCCGCCAATTCGCTGGCAGCCTCTAGGTTCACTCCTGGCTTCTTCGGGAGCCCTACCTTAATACTATGTATGGATTCTTCCTGTACTCCACTGTTCAGGTTATTCCACCTCCTGTTCGCTTTAAGGCTGAAGAAATACTTTCTAATCTTATGACTCATCTGTGTTTTCAATTTCCAGCTGTGTGGGTGTGTTGTTGTGTAGTGTGCCAGTGTAGACGGCACAAGTGTCAGGGTGTGTTGTTGTGTAGTGTGCCAGTGTAGACGGCACAAGTGTCAGGGTGTGTTGTTGTGGTAGTGTGCCAGTGTAGACGGCACAAGTGTCAGGGTGTGTTGTTGTGGTAGTGTGCCAGTGTAGACAGCACAAGTGTCAGGGTGTGTTGTTGTGGTAGTGTGCCAGTGTAGACAGCACAAGTGTCAGGGTGTGTTGTTGTGGTAGTGTGCCAGTGTAGACGGCACAAGTGTCAGGGTGTGTTGTGGTGGTAGTGTGCCAGTGTAGACGGCACAAGTGTCAGGGTGTGTTGTTGTGGTAGTGTGCCAGTTTAGACAGCACAAGTGTCAGGGTGTGTTGTGTTGGTAGTGTGCCAGTGACAGCACAAGTGTCAGGGTGTGTTGTGTTGGTAGTGTGCCAGTTTAGACAGCACAAGTGTCAGGGTGTGTTGTGTTGGTAGTGTGCCAGTGTAGACAGCACAAGTGTCAGGGTGTGTTGTGTTGGTAGTGTGCCAGTGTAGACAGCACAAGTGTCAGGGTGTGTTGTGTTGGTAGTGTGCCAGTTTAGACAGCACAAGTGTCAGGGTGTGTTGTTGTGGTAGTGTGCCAGTGTAGACGGCACAAGTGTCAGGGTGTGTTGTTGTGGTAGTGTGCCAGTGTAGACGCACAAGTGTCAGGGTGTGTGTTGTGGTAGTGTGCCAGTGTAGACAGCACAAGTGTCAGGGTGTGTTGTGTTGGTAGTGTGCCAGTTTAGACAGCACAAGTGTCAGGGTGTGTTGTGTTGGTAGTGTGCCAGTGTAGACAGCACAAGTGTCAGGGTGTGTTGTTGTGGTAGTGTGCCAGTGTAGACGGCACAAGTGTCAGGGTGTGTTGTTGTGGTAGTGTGCCAGTGTAGACAGCACAAGTGTCAGGGTGTGTTGTGTTGGTAGTGTGCCAGTGAGACAGCACAAGTGTCAGGGTGTGTTGTTGTGGTAGTGTGCCAGTGTAGACAGCACAAGTGTCAGGGTGTGTTGTGTTGGTAGTGTGCCAGTTTAGACAGCACAAGTGTCAGGGTGTGTTGTGGTGGTAGTGTGCCAGTGTAGACAGCACAAGTGTCAGGGTGTGTTGTGTTGGTAGTGTGCCAGTTTAGACAGCACAAGTGTCAGGGTGTGTTGTGTTGGTAGTGTGCCAGTTTAGACAGCACAAGTGTCAGGGTGTGTTGTGTTGGTAGTGTGCCAGTGTAGACAGCACAAGTGTCAGGAAATGCAAGAGGTTGGCTGTTGGAGTTGTCAGGCGGGGTAGCTCATTGATCTCACTTTGGTTTTAGATAGGCTAAATCGCAAGTATCCAAACTATTTTATTATATCCAATCTATTTTATTATGATTGAGTTACAGAAATTATACAAAAACTTAATGTAAGATGCAGTGTAGAAGGAATATTGGAAACTATTAACTCAACTGGATAGCTATTCCTCTTAACTACAAATCTGCATTTGTACTTTAATAACTTATGAGCAGTAGTTTACGTTTGTCGAGAATTAAAAGGCGGGTGCATGAACTTTCTCCTCCCCTCTTCTGAAATCTTAAATAGGTAATTACATACGTCGCCTCTAGATTCCCCGATATCAAGGGGCGTAAAGTTCAATTCCCATTGTTTCCACGTAGGGAACGGTATACCACAGTATATACAGTTTAATCCCAGTTTTAGGGATTAAATTATTATTGAACTAGATGAACAGATAACGTGCAGCCTTAATGACCTACGTATAATAGATAGGCTTCAAACCTAATAAACTATACAGTAGTGTCGCCTCCTAAGTTAATGCTCTCGATTCGGGTCCTGTTCCTGCGAAACACTACGTGAGACCTATGAACTATCCTCCTCAGCTGTGTGATAATTACAGATTCTTCTAACCTGTGAGGCTATCGAACTCCTAGGCGGTGTGAGAACTACAAATTTTCCTAGGTCTAGTTTCTTGTGCTGTTTGGGACCTACGAGGTCTCGTAGGTTGTTTGGCCTTAGCCCGTGGCCTAGGAATCCTGTGTGAGGCCTACGTACTATCTCCTAGACAGTAATCCATGTCTTGTTTTTTCTTAGAAGCTACTAAGCAAGCGAGAAAATAAAGCCATATGACTGACAGTATCACAAATGGATATTGAGAAAACCAAACCACAGGAAAAACTGTCAGTGTAAACAAGGCAGCTACTTGAAAACAACGGAGGTGATTCCTATCTGCAGTTCTGAGGTACAGGTCGGTAGCCTCCACCTGTACACTATCTATGTAACGAATGAACAAGAAAAACAACAGCACTCTCACCCGCTACAATTTTTATCGAGTTTGTATCACAATTTGTATTTAAAACATTCAGAAACATTTTTTCCAGTACTCATATTTTATTATTATTAAAGTCCAGTTTTTCTGCGAGAAGATAATAAAAGTTTCTAAAGGAACGGTCTAACGCTATAGCTTGTGGATTCCTGTTTTACGAGTTTTGACTCTGGAGATAGTGAGAATGTCACGTGTCAAGGTCACAACATCAAAGACGTCTCTACTATTTAAGTTTTGACCTTTTGAAATTTCACACAAGATTTTGTTCCATGAACGATACATTGGCTTTCTCCCTCCCCTTCAGTTTCTCCCTCTTTTCCCCTCTTCACTTTCTTTACTTCCCCCCCCGTTTCCCACTTCCCCCTTATCCTTCCCTCTTTTTCCTCCCTGTTTCCCCTCTGCCTTCCCCCTCCCACTTTCCTCTCGTCCTCTTTCCTCCCTCTCATGTTGTTCTTACTGAGAGATGCTAATTTCCAAGTAATAGTAACTTCAGCGCTGCTGAAACGAAGCTCCCGGAGCGGCTGAACCTTTAACGGAATATTTAACTATATTATAATTGTCCCACTGAAGTCCAAGTGTGACTGAAACGTAGTCATAAGTTTGTGTTGTATATGTGGATTGTTTACTGTATAACAACCATGAGTGATGGAATATGAGAGCAACATAACTAGCTTTTGTCACCACCCTGGCACGGCAACAAAGAGAGAGTGTCTAAGTCGCAGCTGAACTGCTACTTGTTCTGCCCGCTTCTGAAAGCTGG